>SZWC01003254.1:26316-37390 GCA_023375785.1 Penium margaritaceum
AACGTGCTTTTGACAAGGACATGTGTGCGACAACTTGCGGTACCCATTTTAAAAGGGATTTAAGGAGATCACGGTCGAGGCTAATATTGTCTAGGTTGGAGCACTGCCGTGTCTGTTGGTGGACTCTGATGGCAATCACACGTGCCAAACAACAAGTCATACCTCCTTTAAAGATGAGTGCAATATTTGAAAAACGAGAACAAGCATGCTCTGCACCCATGTCTCATGTCCTTGGCACATCCCAACACTAATATAAAACTAGCACGCAAGTTGTACAGACTTGGTGGCATTTGGTTGACTTTAGCCCAACCAATCCACGGGTGTTGAAAGAGGTTTGGTAGACCTATGCATGGTCATGAACACACAGCTGTAATCGGAGGGACTGATGTCCAAATCCTTTGTCATACGTGCGGAAGATATTGTGGAGGGTGTAGAGGTTCTTAGTGGTAATGTTATTGAGTTCTCGGGTCTCCATGCAGTCCCGTGTTTTGTCTTCTAATGAGTGAAAACATCCTTTGGTGCTACGCAGGATGATGTACAAGATTTAACATGGCCTTACTGGAGTGTATTGCATCGTTGGAACTTTTGTTCCGTGAGCTCGTGATCAATGCATGTTTCCGATAGGTTCCACAAAGCCTCTACTTTATGCATGATTCAAGCCTTTGCATAGGCACACTTGGACGTATAGCCATCATTGTTTCTTTTTTCTCACAACAGCACTTTGGAGTGAACAACTATTTGGCAGATGCACAGTGCTTGGAAGTACTTACAACCCTGTTGATACGTTTGGCTATTTTATCTCATAAATTATACGTTTTATTCCTAAATGCCTTGTCCTTTACCAATGCTTTGTAGAACGTGGTCTTTCAAAACAATATTTCCCAGGTTTCAGTTCCTAGTTACCTCCCGGAATTTGAACAGCTACCCGTTTGAGCTTCGTATGCTTCAATACGAATCAAATCTCTACAATGTCACATCACCTTGGTTTTGTTTTGAAGTGAAGTGGAAGGCAGCACCATGGAAGAGCGTCTCTCCTATATCCTAATGTTAGGGTTATCCTGTACAGAGTGTGATATGATGTTTATATGTTTGAATATTCGGCTGAAAAGTTGCTGTTTTGGCATGGCATCTACAAGGTGTCCTCTTGTACTCACTACTTTAGTGCGAATAAAATGTGTTACCTTTGCGCTTTAAGCTAATACCATTGGCTTTCCAACTACCTTACTGATCTTGATATTCGTTTTTTTCTATCCATAATTTAGTGAATCTTTATTTTCGAGCACAGCTTTCCTTAAAATCTTATTTGGGTGGTACCTTGGAATTCGTTCGACGAAAATGGAACATTCTGAATTTCGATGACAATGGGTCTCGGACACAATGCACTCGCAATTTTGAATCAGTCAAGGATGAAATGACCAGATAATCCTGGTTTGACCCTTCTCTCTAGCACATGCGTCGGGTACGTCCGGAGGAAGAGTCTTTAAGGCTAACTGGGCCGCGTTCGGGAAGCCCTTTATTTTTTCGTAGGAAGTGTCGAAGCTGAATTGCGTGGTTTTGTGGGATGTAGTCCCGGTATTGTAGATAAACGTTTTTGCCACCTGTTTGGACGCCCTTCCCGCAATTTTGTGTCCACGTCACATTGTTTTTTTGTCAGCGCAACAGGGCTGAGGTTCGTACCGTTTGTGGCTCCGTGCCACTGTCCGTTCCCTGCCGGGGGAAAGTGACGGATCAGTACTTGGGCCCCGGAGGCATTCCAGTCGGCTGCAGGACAGAAACACGAAAATGCAAATCGAGTGAAGATCCGACGATCCTAGTGGCCAGTTTGTTTTCTCGGCACAAACAAAATCCTACAAAAAACCCCACTTCATCTCTTTACAATGCCTGCCCTTTTCGTGGGTTTCGTCACAAAATTTTGTGCGCTGTGTTGCCGAACCTCACCCCACATCACGGCACAAAAGCGGCAAAACATTTTTTTGCGTCGAAGCTGTTTCTGTCAGGCTGTTTCTCAGGAAAGCCTCGTGAGGAGGTTCGACACCCACGAAAAATTCACTAAAAAAAATGTTGCTGAACGCGGCACTGGTTTCCTAGCCTACCGGAAGCTCCGCCCTGGTAGCGGTGGTCGGGACCGTACGCCGACCTGAACGGTTGGGCGGTCGTTTTCACGCCCAGGCTCGATTGGCCATCTCACCTTTGAGTGGGGTTCCACATGCTTGCGTAATGGGGGTTTGAAGGAATAAAAACGTAAAATTTTGAAAATTCAAGAATGGACGGTTGAGATCTCATTCCTTGGTGCCTAGGATCGTTTGCCGCCAAAGGACAGAACCTCGACATCGATTAGTATCCCTGCCAAGTTGTTGCGCATGCCCATTGACATCGATTATTTCCCCCATCACGTAGGACAAACCTTCAGAGCTGGGTCCGCGTAATGAGGGTCGCGAGTAACAAAATGGCTGGAGGCGGCAATCCCAGAAGGTACAAGAATCGAGCGGAAGAGCGCAAAGCCAGACGCACCAGGTAGCTTGCAGATCTCACCCGTCTATTCTTGAAAGTTTAGTCTTTTTCCTTAAAAACGCCTTGGTACCCCCATTACGCTAATGTATGGAACCCCACCCTTTATATAGTCCCGAAATTTTTAGCGGATGGCTCTGACCGTCTTATCTCCCCTCTAGTTCGATCGGAGGTCCTGTTCTCTATACCATGGTCGATGCTAATAAGCTGATGACAACTCGACGAGAGAATAAAGCACATTTAAAAAGTTTCAGAAGCAGCGAGTCCGTTGTAATCGCGCCTTCATCGCTGCCTACAGCTGGAGGCTCTTATGTTACATCGGAGTATGGCTTAGGTCAGATTAGCCGGCCAGATCAATCTAACAGTCATCGCTGACCGTCACATATTTGGAAAACTAGCTTTTGGATCTGGCTCTTGTCATACACACCCGCCCGTAGTCATCGTAGCCAGGTCGTTGCCGCAGACAAGTTTGCCCATCGGTCAAACAACAGCAGATTCAGGTCATTCTTGTCAGCCTGACGTGGCCTCCCGCATCAGGCTGACACGAATTATGCAAAAAGCGGTCGTTGCCTGTTGTGGCAGCGTTGAGTCCGGAGATGACCCGTTGCTCAACCTTTTTTTACGCGAATTTCCAGCAATCAACGAAATCCAGTGGCCGAACTTCAAAAGGTAATTATTTAGGGTGTACTTTGAAAATCAGATTTAAAACTTTTGGGCAAGAAAAATGGACCCAAAATCATTTTTTATCACATATCAATATCACTAGGCTAACTATATCCACCGAGATGGATAGATGTCCATAAGATATTGAGTATTACCTAGGTGAGAGTGGCATGCCCAGGAAGACCATATCTCATCTACTAAGAATCCTGACTTGTGTGAAGGTTTTTTTTTTGTTTTTTTTTTTTGTGCAAGCACGTGTCGAAGGAATACACATGCCTTTTTCTGCCAATATATGAGCAGTGCTACACATGTTTGGCCCCAATCGACCATTAACGGTCAATTGGGGCCAAACCAGATTGTACTAAAAGAAAGGCGTATTGTAAGTGCATTGACAGGCGACCTTCCCACACTAGCGGTACAGAGGCACAACTTGGCGTGTCCTTGTGGTTTCAATACGACCAACTTGCATGGAGAGCTCTAGCGCACAATTCAGTGGAAGGAAAACATGCGATAAATATGAGACCTTGTGGTACGACCAGAATAGTAGTATAGAAGCCTCCATGCTTAAAATTTGATAATGTAATTGCACAAGGAGACCTGGAAGAGTTCCCTTAGGAATGAAATTTCCACATGGCCCATTTACTTAGAATGTAGATGAATTTTCCATGAAGGGGAAGCCTGGACGGAGATTATTCATCAATAGAGGATGTATACATCCACAAATCTCCTTTGTTTGAAATGTTATATACGATGCAATAGTTCAAAGCGTAGAGATCAGTTACGCGTGCTCGTCAGTTAGGAGCAACGATGTGAGAGTATGTGTTCTTTGAAGATTAGGCCTTTGTGTGTGGAGAGCACAATCACAACAAAAGGATAGAATTTGAGATAGTGTGGAAGCTTGACAGTCTATAAATCATAAGAAATGACAGGTTGTCACAGGTTATGACACGTTGTCACATGTCATTGCAATTTAATCACAATTAGCAAAATACAATGTATTTATACTGTCCGGCCAGCTAGTCCTGGCCCAGCCTGCTACTCTCCTAGATTGCAATAACAAATTACTTGCACCTGTCCCGGTGCCCTACTTGTACCTTTTTCTTAGTGCGAGAAGTGTCTGCCCATCTATCTATCCAGATCAACGGTTTGTCTTGAGTCAAGTCTGCCCGCGTGGTGGAAGCGCACTACTCTAGCAAACCACATCATTGGTCTTGTACATCTCCCGGCGGTGAGTGTGGTCACTGTGTTGCATACGCCACCGGAATTCCCACGACCCCTGTACGATCATAGTCACCGGTTTTACTGTGGTCATTGACCGTGCCTGTTGTCGGGGGTCCACCGTCGAGACAACCCCTTGGCGTTGATAGCGTAACCATTACACTACTCACCGAAAGGATGAAATTCACCCTCAAGTGGCATGTGCGAAATGCCATGTAAAATTATGAGAAAAAAACGCCATGGGTACAATGCAAACTTGCTCACTTTGCTTGCTCACTCCTCCTTGTGACATTGCAGTCGTGGTTGAGCTGAAATGAGTGCGACCACGAGCTCAATTTCCAAAAATTGGAAAAGGGTTGCATGCTCTTGAAACCCGGACAAGCCCCAAGTATGCAGAAAGCAGTGGCACATTGTTACATCCACCTCCCCATCGGAGGCGCAACGTCTCGGCACGCCCAAGATACTCTTGGAGGACAGTGCTGGTACTCCCAACATTGAACTTGGCTTCTGATTACCATGTTTTATGCTCAGCCGAGTTCCCTTCTACTGCACCATAAACTCACGCAAACGTCCCCTCTGGGGGCCCGCCAACATCTCCTCCACCACAAAATCCTTGCCTCTATCAACCTGGACAGTATGAGGTGGAGCTACCCCGTGACCCTAGAAGAAGGTTTTGGGGTCACAATAGACACGAAGCAGGGAGATGTGGAACACCGGATGGATGGTGAAATCAGCAAGCAACTCCAGAGTTCTACTACACGTCTGACACCATCTTCATAATGTGGAACGGACCCACCCATCATGACTTGAGCTTTGGGCTCTTGACTCCCATCAGTCATAGGTTGGCAGAATTCAGCATCACCTAATCACCCACTTTGAACCCCTCCATAGATCAATGCTCATCAGAATGCTGCTACTACTACTTCCATGCCTTTAAGAGCCGTTTTTGCACCATGTCCCATGTGGTAGAAAACCCATCAGCAATAAACTACACAGCCGGAATATATGTTACCGTGGCAATGGCGGCTGGGTTAAGTAGCTGGTGGCCATAAACTACCTCAAACAATGAATTTCCTGTTGAAACTGGAACCGCTGAGTTGTAGGCAAACTCTACCACTCCAATATTCTCCTCCAAATCCTCTCCATCTGGTGGGACCATGTTCTGCAACAGTTGCTCCAATATGTAGTCCATGCGCTCTGTCTATCCATCACTCTGTGGCTGGTATGCAGTGGTCAAATAAAACCGCGTGCCCGGCTTCCCCATGAGATATCTTTAGAACAGCATGGATCATGGTCTGAGACCACCGACTTCGGTACTCCATGCAACTTGATGACATGACTTGGGAGGAGTTGAGCTATCCTAGCAGTTGTGATTATCTTCAGACATGCGATGCAATGTGCCATCTCGTAGAACCCGTCCACCACCACCACCGTAAAGTTACCTTACTACGTCATAGACAACCCACCAATGAAATCGAGCGATGGCTGTCCATGGTCTCACACAAACAAGCAATAGTTGCAGCTCTCCAGGTGGCTTGGTCCTCCTCGCCTTGATGCATTGGCACACATCACAACTACTCGCAAACCTCTTGTAGTGAGTTGCCATTGACGACCACCAGTAATGGCATGCCAAGGTTTTGTACGTCTTGTCAAATCCAAAGTGACCCGAGTAGTGAGTGTAATGTGCTTCTTTTAGCAAAAATTGCTTCGATGGTGCATAGTCTGGCAGAAAGATCTTGCGCTCCTCTCCCATTCACCAACACACTCCCATGATGCATCTTCCTGTACAACCCCTATGAACTCCCCGTCTACACCATAGCTGTGCCTGAACAGTCTATGCATGACTGCAGATCCCATAAGAACAAAGATGGCATTGAGGATCAAGTCAAGCCTCTATGACAGAGGGTTTGTTAAATTCACCTTCCCAAGCTTGTACTGGATCTTTTAATCCAAAATTCCTTCCAAGATCTCCATCTAATGAGTTTGCCGGTGACTTAGTCTTGGGTGCATCTACGGGTGTTGAAGGGCATTATGATCCGTGAAGACCACACAACGCTAAAACTCGAGATAACACCTCTAGTGTTTGAAGGCATGGATCACCGCCAACGTTTATTTCTTGTTGATTTTATACTCCAGCTCTGCACATCAGAACTTGCAAGACATGTACGCAATCGGCTGTGGTCCCTTTCCATGATTCTGCATCAGCACTGATCCAATAGCGCAGTCACTTGCATTCGTCACCATGACGTACTCCTTGAATGAATCCAGATACGCCAAGACTAGAGCACCACACATTGGAGACTTTAGTTCCTCAAAGCTCATTTTCTCTCCCTCACCTCATTCCCATTAGCGATCATTCCTCAGTAGCTGGGTCAATGGCACACCCTTCTCTAAGTACCCCTCGATGAACTTCATATAGTAGTTGAAAAATCCCATGTATACATAGATGTCATACACACACTTTGCCATCAACCACTACTTCATTGCTTCCATCTTTTTTGGATCCATGCGGATATCCTTGCCACTCACGTGTCCAAGGAACTCCAACTCCCTTTTCTTGAACTCGCATCTTGAGAGCTTAGAAAACAGCTTCTCTGTCCAACGAATATCCACCTATCAAATATCTTACTGATGCTCGTTGAGGTTCTGTGAATAGATGAGGATAAATTCAAGGAACATCACCACAAACTGGTCCAAGTGATGGTGGACAACCTTGTTCATGAGATTTATGAACGCTGCAAGAGAATAGGTCAACCCAAACAGCATCACGGGATGCGTAAAATGGTCGTACCGCATCTGGAAAGGCGTCTTCTCCACATCTTGCTCTATAGTTTGCATTTGATGGTACTCCAGGCACAATTCAGTCTTGCCGAAGTACTGCGCTGTCCCCAGCTATTCAAACACCTCCTCGATCCTTGGCAGTGGGTACTGGTCCTTTATGGTTACATTTTGTAGTGCGCAATAGTCTACACACATCCGCATCTCCCCTATCTTCTTCTTCACAAAGAGGACAGGTACACCGTAGGATGACATGGATGGCCTGGTGAACCCAAACTCCATCGACGCCTCCAACTACTTATTCAGTTTGCCTAGCTCATCGTCACCCATGTAATAAGCATCACGTACCGTTGGGGTCACTCCCAGAATGAGCTCAATTTTGTGGTTGATGGCCCACTTTGGTAGTAGATCCTTTGGCAGCTCAACAAGAAACATGCCACCGTAGCTATCTAATATTGCCTTAATGTCTACCGACAGATCCCCTGCTGATGCTTTCTGCTACTCTCCCCCTTGTTGCTTTGCCTCTGCTACAAACACTTCCACCTCTTCAACTGCTTCCTTCTGCCGCACCGACATGAGATACACTTGGTCCCCCTTGCGTTGACAGTGCTTCAACTACACGTAACTTATGTATAGAACACTACCAACCTTGGAGTCTGTCTCCTCTGTCCACAGTAGAAGAACCATTTGCTCTCCACTATTCTTCACCTTCACCTAGTTGTGCATCCAATCCATAGCAAGATTCCACCAATGCAGCCAGTCGGTTCCCAAAAATGGCTTTGTAGGCATCCATCGGACACGTGCAAAAGTTAACCTTGCATGAAAGCTTGCCCAAATGGACCCTTAGAGGTTCAAAGGCAATCCACACTCTAGCTCACTAACTTGGCCTTTGTTGACTTCACAAGTAGCCGTGCAGGTCTCAACCTTCCGGCAAGCTTGACATTGGAAAATGAGTGCGATGTGCCGCAATCCAACAATTCTTCTATCTGTTGGTATGTCTGGCGTCCCTTGCCGTCCGTAGAACCAGCCAATGAAATTTCAACTTTCAGGAGGATTCTCGGAACACTCCCGCTCCCTTCACTCCAAAGTAATACACTCGGAAGCTCCCTAATTGTCAAAGGAAATTTGGGACTGGTTTTCACTGATGCGGACGATGATTTCCAAGCAGTTGGCCATCTGTCACTACCTACCGGTTGTCGTTTCCGGACTGCTTCTTCTTGCAGTCCTTCTTGTAGTGCCCAGGCTTCCAGCAGATCCAACAGTTTCCACCACATAGTTTGCTCCAATGCTGGTTTCTTTGCACCACGTCGATATACATGGGTAAGCTTTTTGGTACTATGCTCGATGCTAGAGATTCTCTTGCTTCTCACGGAAACCCCCTTGATGGTAGCGTAGTATGTCGACGCGCTTTACAGTGGCCACCGTCGCCTATAATTCCGTCGTTCCACTTTGTGCCAACGTGCACTGAATCTCCACCTTCAAACCATCGTAGTACTTGTCTGCCATCTCCGGTTTGCTCATGTTGTCAATGTACGAGCACAACACCAAGAAATGACATTTGTACTCTTAAAAAGAGCCGATCTGCTTCAGCTTATTACGTGCGACCATGGAAGTGTTCATGAGATAAAACCGGTATCTGATGGCTTGCTCAAATGGCTCCCATATCGCTGGCACGCATACTCTAGCATGCATCGTACCCGGCTGCCACAACACGGCATGTTGCACAGCTATGTTTCCACCTCCACCTTGAGTGGCCAGCGGATTTAGTTTCCTCCACCACTCCAGTGTTGCACTGCATAGCAACAAGACCACGAATGACACACGCACAGCATCTTCCTCTGGATGGTGTTGTAGAGCTTCAAAGTAGTTGTTCGTGGTAAACAGCTAGGACCAGATTCTTGCATCCTTGACTGGGGAATTGAACGGTTCCAGAGCCTTTGGCTTTGGTCTTGGCAGACTCCTTGGCCATGCCGTCCAAATCTGTCCAGCGTCAATCCCATCTCGTAGGTCTACTATCTATCAATTGGGTTGCTCATTCTCTAGCTTGTGGACTTTTAGCTGCTATACGATATGCCGTAGTGCCTTCTCCATGGCTCTTGATGAATCTTGGCCATTTGAGACCCTCACAAAAATTGTGCAGCGTTTCAAAAGCAATGAGAAAATCTGGTAGTAATTCGGCAATTGGAGATGAAAATTTGACGTCTTCAAAGTGTGTGGAAGTCACCCGCCATCTCCCACGTGGGCACATGAGGCCGTGTGGATGCTCTACACTATTTAGAAATTTTCTAGAGGTTGGCTCGTGCTTTGAATTCGAATTCTGGTCGAGCAGTCTCCTTTTTGTTCAGCCTCGGCGTTTTGCGGTGTAGTCCGTGCCTTCGGCTCCTTGATGACTGTAGAACTCCGGCAACGCTTTTGTCCAACGTGTGGCTCTGGCTCTGATACCTGATGTGAGACCATGTGCTCTCGAAAGATTAGGCCTTTGTGTGTGGATAGCACATCCGCAACAGAAATACAGACTTGGAAATAGTCCAGAAGCCACAACTGGAAATCATAAGAAATGACAGGTTATCACAGGGTATCACAGGTTAATTACAGTGAGCAATGTCTACGGTATTTGCATTGTCTGGCCAGCTAGTCCCGGTCCAGCTTGCTACTCTCCTAGCTTGCTATAACAAGCTACTTGAACCGTAGTAGGTGCCTACTTGCACCTAATGCTTGGTGCAAGAAGTTTCTTGCCGTTGTTCTATCCATATTGACTATCTGTCTTCAGTCCTATCTGTCCACACGGTGGGCTCACGCTGCTTTGGCAAGCTGCCTCGTTAGTCCCGTATATCTCCCGCCAGTGAGTGCGGTCACCGTGTTGCGCACACCACTGGGAGCACTTTGACCATCATCCATTCATAGTCACCGGTTTTGTCATGGCCGTTGACAGCACCCGTTGCTAGGGGTCCACCGCCGAGATTACCCCTCGGTGGATAGCGTTACCATTACGCTACTCGTCAAGAAGGTGAAAGCCCATGAGTGACATGTGCAGAATGTCACACAAATTATGAGCGAAACATGTTCCTCGCATGTGGAGCACACTTGCTCACTTTGCTCGCTCGCTCCTCCTCACGTCCTCACAGTCACGGTCGAGCGGGACCTAGCATGACAACAAGCTAATTTTCTGAAAATTGGAAAAAGGAACGCGTGCTCCCGAGACTTGGATGAGCCCCGAGTATGCCAAAAGCATCTGGGCACCTCATTACAAACAAGGTTCGAGCTTGTAAGGTAAGAAAACATATGGGATCTCCAAAGCATCATGGCTGGCTGTAGTGCAATGGCAGGGCACATTGTGAGACAGTAAAACGGAGTGACGAAAGCTTTTACAGTTAGAATCAATGAAGTATATTTGCTAGGGCCACAGATACGTATGGTGGAAGCCATAGCACATTTGGATTTCTCCACACGAATAGTACATATGGTCTAGTGTCTTCTATCCATGTACAGGGCTCTACACCGAGCACCATGGCACCTTTGATTGAGATGTTCATGAGATTCCCTCAAACAACTCAATAGTATTCTATTTTACAGTCAAACTGGAATGGAGACCAGTCTCAAGTTCCAAAGGCCGGGATCTCCATGAGGACATATATGCTTCTTTTCATTCATATATCTTGTACTTGTTGTCTTCTCAGTAGCATAAAGTATATCCATTGCTTTCCTGTGCACTCAAATGATGATTTGGCCACAGGGAACTCTGCTACTTTGATGAAGGACACTTTGATTTTGATGTTGCATGAACCCTATAGATGCCATCAGAGAAACCCACAACTGTGCATATGTGTGTGTGTTTCTCTCTCTCTCTCTCTCTCTCTCTCTCTCTCTCTCTCTCTCTCTCTCTCTCTCTCTCTGTGTGTGTGTGTGT
>SZWC01003254.1:38452-53856 GCA_023375785.1 Penium margaritaceum
GCTGCCGCAAAAAGTCCCGCAGACTCTGCCGCAAAATACTTACCGCTAACTCGAGGAAATGGAACCATCGTTTGCAAAGAAAACCACCTGCGGCAGAAGCATTTGACCCATAAGAACCGGCGGACCGGAATCGAACCGGGTCACCCGGTTTGTGGCAATTCACCACGTGCTTTCCCCGTCGTCGCAGTTGCGCCGGCAAGTAAAACTTATGGACTCTGAAATGGTTCAAACCACCATACTTTACTGAAATTCGTGATGCAATAGGTCACTAACATTGGCCCATTCGTTTTCTTCAATCGAAAGTTTAACCTCACTTTTACCTGGCCACCGCAAAACTCTGCGGCAGAAATTTTTTGCTCCGAAAAGTGCCTTTGCGACGGCCTCAGCATGCCGCAGAACTAGGTGCAAACATGCATAGCCTCGCTTCCTCCGCCATGGACATGCCGGCGGCGGTAGTCTTGCGGTGGCCCTTTTTTTTTGCGCGATCCACATCAGATCGCATACGCTTTGCAACGCCATGACAGATTGCAACTCCGACCTTACCGCCTGTGCCTTCTCTGCCGTGCCGCAACGCAGCGAGTGTGGACCAATACCAATATGATGCACACGCTTTCTGACATGTTTGGCGTGTCATACTTGGACGCGATACATGCCAAACAGCACGTCAGTTAGGCACACAGTGCTGCATTTTTAGTGTGAACCGCACTGACTGAAGAATTTTTGGTTTCTCAGCACAATCTTACACATAATGCCCAGGCCATGAACGAAATTTATCATTGTCCCGGCTGAAGTAACTCTTTAGGGTGTACTTAAACAATTTGTTGAAAAAGATGTTCAAGGAAAGAACGTAACAAAATAAAGACATACAGAATGAAAGGTGAGCAGGGTAATGCCTATTGTTTCCCACAAGACGTGCATTTTACATCGGTGGAGCGCTTGATGAGTACCATTTTAAAATCCAATTCCGCAAACGGTTCTTTGAAAACAATTGGTTCTAATGCATTGGCTATTACATTTTTGTCGTTGTGCACGGGCATTGTATAGACGATCACTTTCGGATTTAATGCAGCGTTTCCATCATGATAAATAAACAAGGCTATCGTTCCTATTGGGACGACTGGCTGCAGTGGTGCTACGAGGAGGCAGACAGGTAGTCGGGTCATGAATTGCACTTGCATGGTGTATCATCATATTATCATGCATTGTAAATGCACACTTCTTGGAAAAATCCACTCAAGTGCATAACTCATGACCATGGCGGCCCTCACCAACATATTCCACAATAACTCTATTGATGGGTACAGAGAGTACATGGTATATGTGCTCGATGCACCAAAGCCAGTCCCTCCAATGAAGCAACGCAGTCTTGTAATACGAATGAAACACCCAAATTTCTTTTGTGCACCGACCATGTTGACATTGCCTATTGACACGACTGGGGGTGACCCACGCGAGAGCCTACGTGATTGTCTCCATTTTGTAAGGGAAGACACATTGCTTTCCCTTATGACGAGTCTGATGATGACTACAATGAATCCCTATGTATCAATGTTATCGTCGCTCCTATTGATGAAGCAAAAGTAGTCATGAGCTTTGCTCCTACTAATCATGTTATGAGTGATAGACAGGGAGCTATGGAACGTGCCACAGTGGAAACATCTACCCCTCCATCACCTAGATAAGAAACATCACCACCGACGACATCCCCTGCATGGCGTAAAACAATTCATATACTTGTATGGCTTAGGCTACATGCCCATCAACCATGTCATTGTCCTCCGGTCCGGGAGCATCGTCAATGTCATCTATCACCTACGTCAGCACAATCAACTTCATTGATTATCCATCCATAAGATTTTTTCTCCATCAATTGTTTGTTGACGGTACGAGTCAGGCATGAATCATTTATGCCCAACTTATGTCCCGGTGGCATTCGACTCGTAGCACACTCTGATGGAAGAAGCCACTAAGAAAAGTAGTTGTGGAGGTAATTACTGCTTTCTTTAACACTCCAAGCTAGAGAGAAAAGCAGTTTGTGGTCTTACTTGCAAGCGCGAGGCCGATAAATCACTATAGTCGTTTGTCTGCAAATTTTTATGCATGGCTTCCTTATGCCACATAATCATTCGGGGAAAACGCTTCCCTTGGATGGTCCTCATCTACATCGAGGGATGCAAATCAAAGCCGCAGTCCGCATATGTGGGCTACAGCGTCCTTCAAGGCCAGAATTTCCATTTCATACATATCTTAATTGGGAAAATAACTGCACAGCAGTGACATGATAAGCCTTGCCATGTGTCACATCAAAGATGTCCTCGTGGGTTAGATGCTATGAGGATGGGTTCAACTGCACAAAAACGGTCGACCTGTCCGGAATGCTTGGCAGGTCACCGGGGTCACCAAGGTCTTTGAGGATGCTTGTACGTCAAAGGCATGTGCACCCTTCTTAACGCTTGTGTTAGAGCCCGAGATATAGGGCTCTCAAGAAAAGGACTTTGTAGTATGGTTGTATTGTCCATCATCTATGGTTGTCAAATTTTGCCTCTTTTCTATTCCATTGACTATCCCTCCCCTTTTCTCTCTCTCTCTCCCCCCCTTCTCTCTCTCTCCCTCTCTCTCTCTCCCTCTCTCTCTCTCTCTCTCTCTCTATCTCTCTCTCTCTCTCTCTCTCTCTCTCCCCCCCCCCTCTCACTTTCTCGCTTACTTAATTTTTCTTGTACATGTTGTGGAGGCCAGTACCGAAATACGTCCTAAAACATGCACAGAGCGGTCTGTAATGGATTCAATGGAATCCTTGACCGGCTGGGCCAAAACCGCGGTGCATGAGGGTCTCCGACCCTCAAGCCATCCCGTCTAACCGCCCACAGTCCCATGTGACCCCGCTTGAGCCACGTGGCACCTTCGACCGGTCAGCGTGGCACTGCCACGCTGCACTCCCTCCCGCTAGGAGTGAGAGCCGCCTCAGCATCTCCGATAATCCCGACATGGGATTCGAGCCTTGGAGCTCTGATACCAATGTAACAGTTTTGACAAAATCCTTGACCGACTAGGCCAAAGTTGCGGTGCTCGAGGGTCTCCGACCCTCAAACCATCCCGTCTAACCACCCACAGTCCCAGGTGACCCCGCTCGAGCCACGTGGCTCCTTCGACCGGTCGGCGTGGCACTGCCACGCTACACGGTCCAACATCGAACTATGGCACAAATCACAAACCATAGAATATCCAGCTTCTTGATTTTGTCGTGACATGGTCAAGGATTGTTCACTTGGAATTGTTTTAACCCAAGAACTATTCTGTTTGTAGTCAAGTTGATGAAATCATTGTCCTCGGTCATTTTTTAATCACAAAATCTAACAGCAGTATGATAGCTTGAAGGAATCAAGGGGAGTATCAAACGAAACAGGCTTGCTTGAGAATGTTATGCATGGTTCATGTCCATCGTGTGCCAGGTTTAATTACCCTTTGACCAACTTGGTCTAAAAGCAATCCAACGAGGTACAGTGTGACGTGGACTATGCTTGTCACACATATAGAAATATGAGTTTCAAACCCACTTGGATGATTCATTAGAGTTTAAAGACACCACTCCACATTATTGGCTTGAGCACGGACATGTTCTTCAACACTAAAATGATCCTTAATTTTGTGGATTCGAGGGGTTTTGAGGGTGTTATTTATACTGGTAACTATATTAATATGTGTATGTAGCCAATTGCTAATGGAATAGGGTTCATTGTGGCATTTATTTCATTTCCTACCTAACCTTATTTCCTGCTCGAAGAACGCCCGGTCGAGATCACGCTCACTCAACGTCGATGTTTTTTGGTCGGTCAACAAATAAAACACGACCTCCAACAGACACACGAGGTCCATTAGCAACTTGTTTTGTGGTGGTGTTCTTTGGCGACCAGAGACACGTTCAATGTCAAGCTGCTCAACCCTCGACCATGGCGCCGGTATTGAGTCACCATGGTGTCGCCATGGATTCTCTCACTTGTAGACTATGCGTGCCTATAGTTCAGGAGACACCACCGGTTACCACCGGTAGCCAACATGTATCGCCTCGCCGAGTTCTTCTACCAAGTCTCGTCTGAGGGGCATCGTCGCAACGTCAAGAATTTCCTCTGTGGACCACATCCAGTTGCTACCACCAAGCACGTTCCTGGACATCCCCGCAAGACGTCTCTTGTCATGGCAGCCTTGGTCCCACCTACACCATCTACAATCCAACCAAGTCTACCTTCCAACGATCCGCCATCCTCCAATATGTGATTGCCCAATAGACGTGCATGCATCGTTATATCCAATGATGACAATGACGATGACATTGACGCTACAAAAACCAGATGCGAGTGCATTGACGCACCTTATGAAGTTGACATTGCCGACAAAGCTGACACTGTTGACACTACTGATGTAGGTAACACTACAGATGCTTATAGCACTGATAATGATCCACGTACCAAAGAACACGAGTCTGCAAAACGTTCTGGTTGATGTTGTCCTGGCAACAAAGGGCATGGCTGCGCGACAAGCTACTGATTAAGAAGTTGTTGATGCTGCCATGGATGAGCTCACAACTGACACTTTAGAAGAAGTAGTTATGAAGTACGTGGACATCGTGAAGAATGTGCTCGCACTGCCTTTGGATCAAGTGGTGGATGGCGCGAGAAGAAAACAGGAACCCTACATGGATTGGTTTGGCATTGGGCATGTTCCTGTCATTCATGCAGTGGTGTTGAAGAACCGTGGCAGCGTCAGCAAGGTAGTGGCATGGCTTCGCATAAACTACCGTACCCCATCCGGGCCATCTAGCTATGAGCACCTTTTCTATTCCACAGTGAAGAGATGGTAAGAACCAAGTAGCACCAAACTACGTCTGGCTTATGCTGGGATCCTTGTGACCTTGCCCGGCCGTCCCATAGGAGAAGCTGCCCTCACACCATCATGTGTGCAAATATCACATGGTCGGAAGGGCTACTTCCATGACACCTGGCACTGAAGCATGGGATTGTTTATGCTTGGAAGATGATGCAAGAGCACATCAGCCCCATCTGCTCTGCCATCATCCGATAGAACATCGTCACTATCATAAAAGAGTGTGGCATCCCCATCATCCTGGTAAAGAGCAAGGCTGACATGTTTAGCCGGCCATGGTGCAAACAAGTCGTGGCACGTGAGTTGCATTGGATATGGCGGTACTCCGATCAGCGTTGTAGAGGTTGCCTCAAGGATTGAAGGCCCATGCACTCCCTGTGCTCCATTGAGCCACCTTCCATGTCAGTATGCACATACCAAGCCACCGTTCGTGGTCAACTCAGACCACGTGGGGATCCACCTCGTGCACAGTCAGCGCTATACATTTGCAATGAAAGGTGCAACAGAAGTGAAGATTTGTGGCCAGGAGGACAAGCTCCAGGTCATCGTCCTCCTTTCCTCGAGCGTGGAGGGTGCCATTGTGCCATGCCAAGCCATCCTTGTTGGCAAAATGACATCATGTATCACCAAGGCAACAATAGTGACAACGTCCTCCGTAGCAGTGCATGGCACTTCACGCATGTCTTGTCCTGTAGTACACCCCTACCAGATGCACAAGTAAGCTATGGCCCGCGGACGTGGGGCTGTAGAAGTTGTTCAAGTCCGATACCTCCGAGGGCTACTCCTTATATGTTGAGGAAAAACTATATGCCTGTCCATGGATCAACCTCAGAATGAGACAAGCGACGGACACATCCATGGGCTAGACAAAGCGAGCATGGGTCCACACCCAAGGCAACCCGGACATGGTGCATATCGCATGGCGTGAGGCCATTTGGGAACGATGCTACGACGTGTATTTCCAACGTGCAACGGTTGTCGAGTACCTCGGCTTCGTGTCTACGCTTGACATGCAGGGCAATGAGCATGAAGATGTAGTTGGGTAACTTCCTGTGAGATTTCTGATGCAACTGATGTCATGTCTAGCGTCATGTCGTGCTTAAACTTGTAGTTGTGTGCTTTTCCACGGATACACCCCTCTCCCTTGTCTTTACCACCTATGCAGTGTTACAATAATTGATGAGAATTTTGAATGCATGGAACATTCTCATAGCAACCTAGCAAGTTGTTAAATACCAAATGACACACATCCTACCCGTCTTCTCTTGCAAGCGTGATTGACCAAGCATGCCAGTTCTTTTTGCGTACTTGAAACACCTCAATAAGAAAAAGGAATGTCAAATACATTATATCATATGAGAGAAAAACAACGAACTTCAAAGCAAAATATATGTACGATATCCACTTCTCTATTGTCAGGGTCAATGGCACACATTACAACGGTGCTCCTGTTTCAATGTTGGGAAAAGGAACAACACGACAAAGGATACATTGGTTCTTCTGTGGTTCTTCGTGGATGTTGTGTCTTTCAATGATGAGGATACGCACATCGCACGTGACCCGTCCATGCCAGCTTCCACTTTATACACGCCGAGGCATGCATTGCCACAAGTGCATTGTCTTCATAATGCACGTATCCCATATATAGTGGTTCACGCAGAAAGAACAATGGCACAATCTGCACAGCGTACTCGCGTTTGTGTCTTGCCGATAAGATTATGAATGTGAGAGACACCAGTGCCAATTTGGGTGCTGGTGACATCAACTCGGGTTAAGAAGCCGATGAAGCCATCGGTTTCAACAGGGCATTGAGGCACCATTCCATGGTTTAATGATGAAATAGTGTTGTGTGCATGTGGTATGCTTGAGGCAGTATTAGTATTATGAGGGTAAACATTTTCATCTGCGATACTACATTGCATATATATGACGTGTAGAGTATGCTGGCCATGAGTATTGCATCAACTCGTCCACATCTGCGGCATGTTCCTTTCTACGACATGTTGTTCGGGGCCACGCTTCTTCTTGGTTTCCTGTTTGTGCCTTGTATTGGAATACGGTCTCCTCTGGTTTGAAAAAGCAGAGTGCGGTTTGCTTTCTTCATATAATAGACAGTCAACGATGCGTTTCAAAGGGTGTACAATCCAACGATATTAATTGATACTACGATGCATGTGGTTGATAGAGCATGTTGTTTTGAGTGTCCCATTAGGCTTACACCGGATGATGCTTCGGTTGGATTGAACCACGTAAGTTTGGCAATGATTGCGTAGATACATGGGGAATCCTCAACAAATTCCATGTAATTAACCCAACCATGTATGTCAATGGCAAGCATACTTTGTCGTCCATGTGTGGTGTCCAAACATACTTGCGCCGTTAACTATGAACTCCATATAATGTCACAACTCAAGGCATGTTAAACAAAGCCAGTGAAGCTGCACTTTAACACTTTGTGCTTGCGTCATCAAATCAGGTAGCATACAACACTCCCCATGCATGTCATATGCCTACACAAGACCCCCTCACACATGTCGTTCTAACCAAGGCAGCTACGGGACATAGCAATGCCATAGATCTTTGGTGGCCCTCTTGGCGTTACAATCCCTCATTTCCCCACGACTCCATTTCACGCGGAAAAATAATCCCACGTATGTTACAATGTCCTCGGCTCACAAGGGCAACCTTGTAACGGTGCATCCAGGGCCACTGATGCTTCTTCATCTGAACACACTGCACAATAATGTCCACAAGATAACAGCATATGTACTTGGCAACAAACAGTTAAGCAGGTGAGTGGTTTTCACTTGTAATTGTGGGTGCAAAACACGGGCTTCGTGGCACACACATCTATCGTAACACATGGTACAGAAGATTAGAAGGCACACAACACTTACGTGTACTAAAAACAAAACGATGAATTATGCACTCTAGTCTTATACCGTCCATGCTAGGTGGCTATTAAGGGGGTCCATACCAAGAGAGGAAGAGGTAACGATATCATGGCCACTGCTCACATTTCGTTGCAACGTTGTCATCATTGAATTGATGTAGCAACAATCGTACGTTGGCAGGTGTCAAAGTACACCAACAACCATGCAAGGGTGGAGTTGGTTCGGAATAGTCATCAAGGGGAAGCGGACATTAGTATGCATGTGCGTGTCTAGGAAAACGTGCACAAAAAAGCACTCATCCGACACACAACCCTTTCTTCGCCTGCGTGTCACATGTAAAATGGCCCGATTCCCGCGTTTTAGGTGCCAGCTGCATGCATGGTCCATCGTCTTACAAATTCGACTATTAGTAGCTCGATATGAAATGTTACATTAACGAAAAGATCGCAATGAAAGATGCCAGCTGAATTGGCCTGAAATTACGACCACCAGCTTGAACTTGCATTGTCCTGCACAGTAAACCATCCCATAGGATCGGTTGTAGCGTTCCAATTGGGAACGAAGAAATCCGTGATCCATTATTTGGAATCTCGTTGCACTTTCCACAACACAAGGAGCAACCGAGCGTCGGGGAAAGGGAAAACAAAGAAAAAAAGAATATTTCAAGAATGCAATTTGAAGGGGTTCACAAAGAACTAATAAGGTCAGACAACCCCAGAGAGAATGCAGGAACTGATTCCTTACTTCATGCTACCCATGACCAGACACTAGAGTCGTTTATCACAGACTCGTTCGCCAGCTACGTGGTTGTTGGGTTGGAAAGTACAATTAATTTCACACATACAACGTAGATATCAAAAACCATTTTAAAAAAGGCCAAAATTAATTGAAATTGACAATATAGTACTAATTCAGACGATTATAGAGGAAAGAAAGGTTAATCTCTTAATAATGAATGGAAACTGTCATTTAATGCCTTTTAAAAATTATACGAATATCCACTGAATATTTTTTTAGGAAGTTCTATGGAATTTCACGTTTGTGCGAAGCACTGTTAGAGCATATCACCACTATCGTGGAGGGCTGGGCGAAATCCCCCTGAACTGGGTGCTCAGGCAGCCACCATTCATCCAGGCGATAAAGGTTATAGAAACAGGAGAGATCCCAGGTCAACCTCGCTTGCAGTTGCAGAACAAGTCGAGAAAGCTAATCCTCACCGTCAGAATGTCGGCATCGATATCGACGATCCCGCGCGCCTATCGGTGGTTGGGAACGCCCCGGCAGGAACCTTTCAACTTCAGAATTCGAAGGCTTGAAGCAAGGTGGAGAAAAAGATGTTTTCCTGGTCCCGAATGATCGACGGCAGAAGCTCACGGGCTGCGGTGGTCTGCACATAAAATGATTATTCCTTCGACAGTGGCCCTGCGCTACCTTTTCTNGGAGTAGACGAGGCAGCCGAGGCCCCAGCAAGGCTGTGCAATAGCAGCACCCACTGCGGCTGCAGTTCGCCGCCTCGAGGGTTGGCCTGCCGCGCTGCCGGGACGCATTCCCTGGGGGTCGTCCGTCGCCCAGCTCTCATATTTCAAATACTCTGCGCTTTCTCTTCTGAAGCATTCGTTCTGAGTTATCGCCTGATTCCCGTTGCATCTCGCAAACTGCCCGCACTTGCTCAGAACTCACTTCGTGCTACAAACGACATGGCCCGTACCAAGCAGACCGCCCGCAAGTCTACTGGAGGCAAGGCTCCGCGCAAGCAGCTGGCCACCAAGGCCGCGCGGAAGTCGGCTCCCGCTACCGGTGGTGTGAAGAAGCCCCACCGCTACCGTCCCGGCACTGTCGCCCTCCGCGAGATCCGCAAGTATCAGAAGTCCACGGAGTTGCTCATTCGCAAGCTGCCGTTCCAGCGGTTGGTGCGCGAGATCGCGCAGGACTTCAAGACGGACCTCCGGTTCCAGAGCTCGGCGGTTATGGCCTTGCAGGAAGCGGCTGAGGCTTATCTGGTGGGGCTGTTCGAGGACACCAACCTGTGCGCCATCCACGCCAAGCGCGTCACCATCATGCCCAAGGACATCCAATTGGCCAGGCGCATCCGAGGAGAGCGGGCTTAGGTCTCCTACCTGGTTCCTCATCTAACCTATCCCCCCTGGCTTTCCATCTCCTACTCTCGCTTGGTGGGACTCTCCCGAGTCCACGAACGCACACCATTGGCCCCGCTCGTCCAGCTTCGATGACGTGAGCTTGGGCCGTAAGCAGTGGAAGGCACGCCGTTTCTTCTTGGCCTTACCGTCTTCGTCGCGCCAAGGCCTCTGACGTTTGCCACCGTCCAGGCACAAATGGCTGTCCTCGAGTAGTGATGGACGCATTTGTTTTTCTTTCGCCCTGTATATTCGTCCGGATTCCATGCAAGAATTCAGTAAAGATCATTACATCCCTGTTGTCTCCAGCTGGTAAAATGTTGCTTATTACACACGACTAGCGCCGCGTACGTTGCTGAAGAGCAACAAATGGTGGCATGGCAACTCCCCTCAGCATACTGTCCAGGCTGCATTGTCTGCAAACGCAGAACTCCCCTACCAATACTGTTCCCCCCTGACAGCCTGGAATGCCTTTTAGCCAAAGGAAACTCTAACAGCACTAGCCGTCGCTCTCTTCCGTGCTTTGTTGAATACCAGACCTCAAAATGGTGCTCGTGCTATGGTTCCCTATCTGGACGAGGACGGTGATCTCAACTGGAGAGACAGTCAATGGGCGAACGTTGCCTTTTACCCTGAGGAGTAGATTCCACCCTCCATCCTTATTGGTTTTGGCCATATTGCACCTTTCCTTGATCAACTGTGCAGTGATGAGATCGTTAACTCCTTAGTGTTAATGTCAGCCCTCCTAATCCCCTTGGCGTCCGGGGCCCATACTGTCCTAGACATCATGCTCATCTAGCTGATGGCCCATGGCAGGCGATTCCATCCTGTTAGCACTGAAGGCCAGTGACACTGCCATGATGCCGTTTAGAACCGAAAGGAGGCTGGCACACTCTGCTGCGAACTGTTTAAACATGGAGCATGCCAAGTGCATCAGCATGTTTTCATAGAGAAGCAGGCTAAACAACACCATCACAGGTCTGCTCGCGGGTGGTAAGCCCACCAAGATGTTTGTAGTCACAGGCAAACCTTCAAGGGAGCCAATGGCTATCTTTGGGACAAATGAGATCAGTCATGACTTTTGCAAGTCTAAGTCCAAAAGCCGCGCGTGACCTCCAGTGTACCCACATGGTGTTTCAGGCCCTGCCGGGCAACAAGTGCACAATGACATTAGCGTCTCTTCACTGAAAGAGATGGCATGCCCCGCAGAAATGGCAGCCAGTGCAACCTCATTTGGGTGCAAAAGAAACAGACGCATATCGGCCCAATGATGACGCCTTCACATGCAGCCTTGTGTGCACCATTGCAATGTCCCCTATGTGGCAATGGTGGAATGAGAACTACCCCAGCTTGCTGCTCTGTGATAGCACTACATGCGAGTGACCCAGCAACTGCTGAGGCGGTTTCAGAGACAGCGCCAGCATGGCACACTACAGCAGAAGCCTTTCATGCTTGCAAGTGACTAGTGTACAACAGCTGTAGCCAACAGAGTTGTGGTTGGGTTCACAAGTCATGTAACTCAAGTTGCGAGTGATCTACTCAAATAGGAGTGTTTCATCTGGGCGGATCAGGGCTGTCCGCACGTCAACTTGGATAGGACACTGTCGGTACCTGTGGGAAGAGAGAGTCGCAGCCCGTGATGGCCGAACCACACACCTAGCTTGGAATCCAAGTTGGCTGTTTGGTACTTATGCAAACCCAAACCAGTGGAGCAGGGCTCAACAACAACTGACTGGACAGAGAGTACCATCTCCAAGCATGCGCCGACAAACCCTGCGCTGCCCTCCAACATGCAACTCGTGGACGGCGTGTTCACTATCCCTCTTCATACCCCTATCCCTACCCCTATCCCTATCCTTATCCCTATCCCTATCCCTATCCCTATCCCTATCCCTACTGGGCAGAGGGAAGCTTTGTCACAGAAGCGAACCACACGCTTGGCTGTGACTATTGATCTGCACAGAGGCAAGGCATGTAGAAGAGAGAATTGAAGGTCAGCACCAGAGGCTTGCGTATACGCTCGAATCCAAGCCATGCCAGGCCTATGACAAACGCAGCCGAAACAACACACAGCTTTCGTACAAGAATGGTTAAGCAACATTGGGCACTGTGAGGGAGAAACGTTGTGCCAGCAGGACAAGAATGTCTGGCTAGGAAGTTTGTCCCCAAGACTGCGCTCAAGGACAAGCTTGAGGCGAAGACTATGCTCGGAATAGGTGAGACGGAGGGGGAGAGGAGTCTGGGGTGGAGGTGAAGGGAGTGAGATAGGCAAGACGACAGTTGAGAGGGACGGAGGAAGGGAGGGAGGGAGGGGGAAAGGCAGGAAGGAGTGAGGAAAGCGGAGAGGGATGCGAAGCAGGCGGGAGGGGCGGAAGGAGGATGGAGGCAGGGAGAGAGAGACAGGAGAGCGCGCCAAGCAGGCTCTGCCCTCGACCACGCGACTAGCCGTCTCGGGCTCACCTCTTTCGGCGGCCTTGACCTCCGCCTCTCGAGATTGAGGAGGATGTGGGGGTGCTTGCACGTCATGACTGCTCAGCTGAAGGCTGGCGACCGCAGCGTTGGCTGACGAGGACGTCACGTAGAAGGACGACATGAGCAGTTGCACAAACGACGGTAGCACTCCAGCTGCGTTTGAAGAGCACGCGAGAGAGTTCAGAGTAGGCTCACTAGCCGTGGAGAAAGGGAAAGAATCAGCCGGCAAGACGCGGAGCATACACGGCATGGTCTCCACTCACGTTTTCGACATCAAGCACCGGCTGGCAGACAACGTTCGGGACAATTTTGCAAACAGCCAGTTTATTGCTTCTCACCACTGATTCATCCACCTCCCTGACAGCGCACACTGATGCCCCCCATAGTGCCGCAGGAGGGGAGGAACGGGGAGGGGGCAGTTGTAAAAGATCCGAACAGTGCTTGGAGGAGCATGCTCAAGGTGCAATCGCTCACCTCCCAGCCCAGCGCCCACTGATGCTGCTAGCATCGTAGGTGGTACCTGCACAGCAACAACAGCACAGCGTTCACTTCAGCAGCAAAAGAAAACAGCCCCAGAAACGTCTTGTTTGTCTCCTCATATGCTCTTTTCGTCTTGTTTGCCCCTTGCAATGCTATGCTAAGAGAACGGCAAACGGGGTCTTTTCCCGAGTCGCTCTGAAAATCGCGTCTAGATGGAGCCTTGATGCA
Organism: Penium margaritaceum; assembly: GCA_023375785.1. Classification (NCBI taxonomy): domain Eukaryota; kingdom Viridiplantae; phylum Streptophyta; class Zygnematophyceae; order Desmidiales; family Peniaceae; genus Penium; species Penium margaritaceum. Next base: position 51,540 of record SZWC01003254.1, read on the forward strand.
TCCCGCCTACAGCATCCCGGGTGCCTAAACTTGTGTTTGACCACAACAGAGTCGCTCCCGCTAGAGCCCCCTTTCAGTCCTATGAAAGTTTCCCCAGCCGCAGTCTCGTTTGCTGTTCCTTAGGTACGCCCACCAGATCGCAGAGTTCAGCAAGAGCAAGACAACGACGCATGAGGGTTGTCATGTCGTGCTGTGTCAAGTCATGTCATGTCATGTCGTGCCGTGCTGTTTTGTGTCATGCTGTGCCGTGCCATGCTGTGCCGTGGCGTGCAGTGCCGGGTTGTGCCGTGCCCTACCGTATCATGCCGTGCTGTGCCGTGCCATGTCGTGGAGCGCTGTGCCGCACCGTGCTGTGCTGTGCTATGACATGCAATGACATGCCATGCTATGTCATGTCATGTCATGTCATGCCACGTCATGCCATGTCATGTCATGTCATGTCATGTCATGTCATGTCATGTCATGTCATGTCATGTCATGTCATGCCATGTCACGTCATGTCATGGCATGTCACGTCATGCCACAGAGTGAAGCCGGTCGCTGATGTTTTGGAGCAGTCTCAACCCTGTGTGCTCCTCTCTCCCAACAATCGCAGAGAAACTCTCACACAGAAAGACAAATGAAACTCGAGCGAGAACCATACGGCAAGAAGAGACGAAAAAGGCCGATGCATGAAAACAGAACAGTGGGATACCACAGACCACGATGATGCAGAACATGACGGGGAGGGGAAGGAGGCAGGGTGGGTATTGGCACACTCTTCAGGGTCTGAAACGCTACCTGCGAAGAAACAAGAGGAAGTCAATCAAGAAGACGAAAACTAGCGAGGTTCCTGCAACAACCGACTACCAACCCCACAGCATCCCGGAGGCATACAGCCCTACGTTTACCTCCAGACCGATACACGCAGTCGGCCGGTCGGGACATTCGGCAACATCACTCACACCGACAGCATACTGCAGAGCCATTTCACTCACACCGACAACGTACTGCAGAGCCATTGCACTCACACCGACAGCGTACTGCAGAGCCATTTCACTCACACCGACAGCATACTGCAGAGCAATCGACTTGGGCATGCGACGAGCGAGCCTTGGCATCACCGCATTGAACGCGTACACCGCAGACACCGTGCCACCGACCGCTCCCCCTAACTGCACAGACAGTTGAAGAGAACAAGCACAAGACAAGACAAGAAACACGTCAGAGACTGTTGCTCGCGCAAGGGGCGAGGGGTAGGGGGGAGGAGGGAGTCACCAAATGCTTCATCAGACACTCTTGGCCTTTCTTGCTTCGTCAGAAAGGCCAAAGCCTTGCACACCACACCACACCACACCACACCACACCACACCACACCATGCAAAGGATCCGACTCTTCCATCGCTGCCAGCCCATGATGCAGACTGGTTCAGATTATGCAAACCGGTGCAGATGATGCAAACCGGTGCAGATGATGCAAACCGGTGCAGATGATGCAAACCGGTGCAGATGATGCAAACCGGTGCAGATGATGCAAACTGCCAGCCCATGATGCAAACCGGTGCAGATTATGCAAACCGGTGCAGATGATGCAAACCGGTGCAGATGATGCAAACCGGTGCAGATGATGCAAACCGGTGCAGATGATGCAAACCGGTGCAGATGATGCAAACCGGTGCAGATGATGCAAACCGGTGCAGATGATGCAAACCGGTGCAGATGATGCAAACCGGTGCAGATGATGCAAACCGGTGCAGATGATGCAAACCGGTGCAGATGATGCAAACCGGTGCAGATGATGCAAACTGGTGCAGATTATGCCAACCTTTGCGAGCCACTGCCAACCCTTTCTCCAACCCCCTGCCAACTCTTGCAAGCTACTGCAGCAGCCTCCCCCACCCCTGAAATCCCTCATACACCCTTGCAGACCCATTCGATCCCTTGAAAAGCTTTGCCGACTTTTGCGAACCCTTGGGAATCTTTTCAAACCCTTGCAAATCTTTTCAAACCCCTCCGAATGTTTTCAATTTTTGCAAGCCCTTGCCAATCCATGCGAATGCTTGCCAACCCTTGCGAACAGTTGCAAACCCTAGCGAACGCTTGCAAGCCCTAGCGAACGCTTGCAAACCCTTGCGAACGCTTGCAGGCGCTTGCGAACGCTTGCAAACTTCTCTGAAGCCTGCACACAATATGTGACAGCTGCATGCACACAATATGTGACAGCTGCATGCACACAATATGTTACAGCTGCATGCACACAATATGTGACAGCTGCATGCACACAATATGTTACAGCTGCATGCACACAATATGTGACAGCTGCATGCACACAATATGT
>SZWC01003254.1:90995-118569 GCA_023375785.1 Penium margaritaceum
CGTAGCACGTGCTCCATGCGGTTCAGCCAGTCGGTCAGCTTCACGCCCTTCCGGAAGATCTCCACACTGTGGAGGAAGGACGTGTTCATGACCGGCCCCGAAGTCGTCGAGGTAGGCAGGTCGTCGCTGCCACCGGCAGTGGCATCCGCAGCTGCGACACGCTGCACTTGCTGCTGCATCCGCACCTGGGTCACGCTCTGCAACGCCTTGTCGAGGTCGTTGCATCGGCGGCTTGCCTCGTGGGCGGCCAGGCGCTGCAGCTGGCGATCACGGTCAAGATCCGTGATGCTCTGCCCGACGTGGGCCAGCAGGTTGGCGAACGCGAACTTGAGCTCTGATGTCGTCAGAGCGTCGGCGATAGCCTCCAGGGCTTCGCGTTGTCCGTGCACCCTTACCCACTGCAAGAGGGTACGGTTCGCGTACACGCCTCCAAGGAGTCCCACCTTTCGGAGGAGACTGTCTTCGGCGACAACGCTCGAGTGGGCGCTGCCCTGTCCCATTGCGGCCACATCGTAGGAAGGGGGGTCCGCCCCCATTCCTCCGAGTGGTGTCGTATCTCCACCGTCGGTGGTGATCTTCAGTCGGCCTGCCGCCTCAGCAGCAAACTCCGCAAGCCTGCGACGGCCATCGCGAATTGCCTTTGCGGCGTCGTCGTCCGGCTCGTTCTCGCGGGAACTTCCCGTGTGACTGCTTTCAGCGCCCTTGCTGCTCTCGGCCGTCTCGCTGCCGTCGGCAACTTCAGGCGCTGCGGCAGGTGCCTTTCCCTTCTCGAGCGATCGGCTCGAGTTTGTCGCACGATGATGGCGATGGTCGCGATCCTCATCGCCTTCGCCATCGTCGGCGTCGTGCTCTTCGTCGGGGTCTTCCTCCGGAAGATCCTCCTCCATTGCGTTGTCCGTCGCATGGGGATCGCCCGTATGCGCGTTGACGTGCTCGTCGAGCACCTTTGCGGCCTCCGCACACTTCTCGGTGTCGCCGAGGTTGGCGTCGGTTGCCTTAGGCGGCATGGTCGCCTTAGGCGACACGGTTGCCTTAGGCGGTACGGTTGCCTTTGGGTTGGCAACCGTGCTCGTGGCGGCGGCTCCCAAAACTTGGAGTCCGCCAAGGGCACGTGGTGAGAACGTCACCACCTTGCCCTTGTTGGCCTTAGACGGTGCGGCACTTGCCATCCCGTTGCTCGGGCGACTAGCACGTGAAGGGTGTTGTGGGGATCACCCCACAACGAGGAGGATTCGCCTCCTTAGGCGTTGCTCTCACGATCGGTGAGGCAATTTTAATTTATAATTCTATTTTCCTAGGCCGCCACGTCGGCACAAGGTCGTGGGTTTATAACTAGTCCTCCTAGGCCGTGACTCACGGCACTTGGTAGCAACTAGGGTCTAGGAAAACAGAAAATCAAAATACAAGGGAGTAGCAAGGATTGTGAGTACCGCTCACAAAACTAAGACAAAGAGCATGAAGAGAAGTACAAGGTCTAGGACAAAAGAAACTACTTTTCTTCTTGTCTTCTTGTCTTCTTGTCTTCCTTGGCCTCCTCTTGTCTTCCTTGGCCTCCTCTTGAGTCTTCTTTGCGCGTCTTGCGCCCCTTGGCGACATCCTCCTTGAGCCGCCGTCGTTGGAGGAGCCGCCAAAAATCCCCAAGGTGGAGCCCTCCTTCTTCTTAGGGTGCTCTCAGGTCGTGAGAGCCCCTAAGCTTAAGGAGGGGCGCTGTCCCAATTTTTTTTATGAAGGGGTTTTGAAGGAGACTTGAAGATGAGGAGGATTTTGTGGTTTTTGAGGTGGGAACTCCCCAACCCGCCCCACAAAAATCCTCCCAGCCCCCTGGAAGTGTGGAGAGGCTGGAAGAAAGACTCTCCACCAAGTAGAGTTTTTTTTTTCAGCTCTCTAACGTACTTTACGGCGCTTGAATCCGTCAAGTGTTGACGCCGTAGTCCCTTCTGGCGTTTCTGCTGCTGCTTGCAGCTGCCGGCGGCGTTTTATCTATGTCGTAGCCGCCGTTTCCGTCGAACCCTTGGTCGCGAGGGTCGTCTCGCTCTGAGAACCACTGTAACGGGCCGTGTCTCCAGCTCCTGCTCTGAAGTCGTCGTCGGAGTTCGCAGAATGGCGTTCTCAGTCCGCGTCAGGGGTTTACCCCCTTCGCGAGACTGAGGGACAATCGTCATCAACGACCCAGAGCAGGGAGACTCGAATATTTCGAGTCTCCGGAGGCCCATTTCCGGTTTTAGCCAAACCCCTGGTTTTGGGACCCAAACCGGGGGTTTTTACCTCGAACTCGTGTGTTCGCACGAGTTATTCCGTTTGTTTTACGTCGAAGTTTGTCATAAACGAACTTCGAGTTTCGTTTTGTCGTTCTGGCGCGAAATCGTCGCGTGCGAGGCACGCTGGCGATTTCGCGCCAGGTATTTCGTCCTCACCCTCGCTCCCCCTATCCCTCGTCCTCTCTTGCTCGTTTGCAAGGAGGGCGAGGGGGGACGAGGGCACGAGTCCACGAGGCCTCGCCCTCGAGGCCCTCGTGGCCTCTCAGCCGCCGATCCGGCTGAGGCCGCGATCGGCGGCTGGCGGGTGGCCGGCCGGTGGCCGGCCGGTCGCTTGGCCGGCCGCCGGCCGTCCAGCCGGCCGGCAGCGAGCTGGCTGACGGCCAGCGAATCGCTGGCTGCCGGCCAGCCCTCGCTGACGCGAGGGGTGGTGCGCAACCACCCCTCGCATCAGCGAGGAGGGAGGGCCGAACCGGCCCTCCCGCTACACCCATGCATGGGTTAGCCACTTCATATCTGGGCTGCTCCACGTCTGCTCTGCCCAGGTTGAGACTAGCCATCCTGTAACACATGACTTGTGCTTCCTCCATGGCACATCCCGTGTCTTGGGCCACATGTGATCGGACCCTGTGCCGGTGCACTTTCAGCCGTGGCTGCCGCTTGACCACTGTCTTCATGAGGACGTGGATCTGCCTCACCTGCACACATGAAAAGTGAACACAACACTGTTAAAAAGTCACAAAGTAAACAAAGTACACAAGGCAGCATGAGCCATCAATGGAGGTCACACAATGCAACTTTACCTATGTTCACACAGAACGGCCTCTGCGTTTGCGTTTTTGTTGGATGGGTTCGTCTTCCTCGGATGCGTCTGAGTGGGAGGAGGAATCCATTGACTCCCACTCTTCTGTCTCACTTGTCTCATAGTCTGAGGCACTGTCCTCCTCTGACCACTCCGAGGACGAGGGATCGTTCTCTGCAGGACTGCCAGGGTTGTCAACCTGCGATGAAAATGCGGAATCTGCTGCGTCATCCGCATCTGCCATATCACCTGCAGCAGCACTTGCAGCACCACTGCCTGCTGCTCCTGCTGCTCCTGCTGCTCTTGATGCTCCTGGTGCTCCCGCTGCTCCTGCTGCTCCAGATGCTCCTGGTGCTCCTGATGCTCCCGCTGCTCCAGATCCTCCTGCTGCTCCTGCTCCTCCTCTTGCTCCAGGTGCTCCTGCTAATGCACCTGCTGCTCCTGATGCTCTTGGTGCTCCAACAGCTCCAGCTCCTCCACCTGCTCCTGCTGCTCCACGTGTTCGTGCTACTGTTGCTGCTCCGCGTGTTCCTGCCGCTGCTGATCCTGCTAGCCCAAGTTGTTGTCCGCCATCACCTCGCACTCCGCGGCCGGAGGCAAGCTATTTGGCACGTGCTGCGGCCACGTTAGCTGCAGACAGTGAAGGTGGGTTGGTGCACTTGCGCGGGCCATGCCGAGATAGGCTGCAATGGCTACAGATGCGATTCCTCTTCCGACGTGTGTAGTGGTCCTTGCGCTTGGACTTGGGCCTTCCAGCGCCACGCTTTTACCCCGGGGGTCCCCACCCATTCTCTGCGTACTGCACGTCGCCAAGGTTGACACCGGGCATGGGGTGACGGTAAGTTCTCTTCCACGCCATCTTTCGTCAGGTGGATGTCCACGTACATGTCGGGGTTGACCCCAGCGTCCAGAAGCAGACTCACAGCGTGCTGGCAAGGAATTCCGTACTCGGCCCACTGTCCGTAGCTGCATTTTTTCACGTTGCAATCCACCTCACGGCCAGACAGGCTCTTTGGACCAGAGACCGTTCCCGACAGTTGCCCGGCCGGGATAATGTCGTACTCACGCGCCTTCTGAGTGTAGTTCGTTACCTTGGCGTCGGCGAAGGGTGGCAGCGTAGTCTCACAGTCATGCGCGAGCTTCCGGCGCTCTGCGAACAGCTTCTGCACCCAGATGTAGAGCTGTGCAAAGCAGTGAAACGGGTACAGGTGCCTCAAGTCCATGATACGAGCATTGAGAGACTCGGCCGCGTTGCTTGTAGTGTGGCCTCCACGGGGAACGGGGATGTACACACGACTCCACGCCGCGAGAGGGATGCCCGGTTCTGAGGGCCCACCAAAAATGTACTACAGTCCTGGCTCGGACGCCTTCGCCAACTGTTCCTGTGCTCGCTTGAACTCCCGCCGGTGTACGCATGTGCCAGAGTCCAGAAGAGGTCCGCGGCGACCCGGCCCGCCTTGGACTTGACGTTCTCGCGGATGTGCTGTGCACAATACGTGTGTGTCGCTCCTGGCAATTCACGGGCTACAGCGGCAAGCAGCCCGCCGTCACGGTCGAAAATGATGGCAGTACCTCGGTCGCGAGCAGTGGGGTAGGCCTGCACCAGGTGCTGCACGAACCAGAGCCAGTTGTCCTTGTCCTCCTGACCGCACAGCGCCCACGCCATGGGCACGGAGTGGTTGTTTGCGTCCCAGTACTGCGCATTGAGTAGAACTTGCTTGAATCCGTTTTTGAGGAAAGTCGCGTCCATGGTTATGATGCACCGCACTTGATTCCACCCCTCCCGACACGCCCCCGGTGCTACGAAGGCTCGGCGGAAGACGTTCTTCTTGTCTTGCTCTGCGGTAGCGACCGTCCGGGGGTCCACCCGTTTGAGGTGCACGACAAACATGCCATGGGGACGTTGCTTGAACACAGAGCTGTGTAGCACTCGCAAATAGGGATGGGGAAGCAGCGATGGAGGCTATAACGACTTACCTCCGCAACATACGCCGGGAACAGGGACCACGACAACGCCTTCTCGCCCATGAGTTTCTCTTGGGCCGCCTTCTTCGCACGGTAGACCACGGGGTAATGCACCTTCTCCCCAGTACGAGCCTCGACAATCTGCTGCAACGCTTTTGTGTCCGTGGAGGGCTTCTTCTTGATAGTCTGCTCAATGTGCCGCAGCACCCATGTAGCCCGGCGCGCCTGGTCGCCCTTCTTTCCGGTGGGGGAACACTTGTGGCCATCTACAAACTCGATGACGGCAACGTTGCCGTTCTTGCGCTGGTAGCGCACCATGAGGAGCCATTTGCAGCCTGCTTGCTTCCACAGTCCGCAGCGGACGTCCAGGCGAGTTGGCTCGCTGCGGACCCATGACACCGGCATGCCGCGATCGACGGCGTAGTCTTGCACCGCTTCGCGACAGACATCCATGTTGCGGAAGGCGCGACCGCCTGGGAAATCAGTGCATCGTCCTTTGCGTTTGCGCGCACGGGATGGAGCGGGTTCAACATCTTCAACACTGTTCTCCGGCGGGGGCGGCGAGGTCTCATCATCAGACGATCCTGCACAGCGGATGTGCAAAGATACATTTCAGTCACATGTGTGGCAAATAGGCAGACGACATACTTCACTGAGATGGCTAGCGGACAGCGTACTTCGACCAAGCAGGAGGTCCAACCCCGTCGGCGCCGACGCCATGTCTACAAAGAAGGTGGGTTCAACCCACCGGCACGGTAAGCACGATACGGACGGACACGTTGACTACCTCCAAGTCGCATCGTGCGTTCTTCAACACGGTCTGGGGAGCGAGGAGTCATGCGCTCCACGACGTTGACGTGACAGTTCCAGTCGTGTTCCTCCCACTCAGTAACCAGGAAGGATGACTCCGGGTGGTACCGGGAGACGAGGACCTCGGGTGGGTCGTCGTCCTCGTCGTCCGGGTAATCGCCGGCAGTGGCGTACAAAGTGGCGGCCATGATGGCCAAAAGTGGGTATAACAATGTACGACATGCGTCGTAATATGCATCCTACCCACCATCTACACTTAGAAAAGCCACCAGTTAGCGCGAGGAGGAGGACCATCCCGGAGACACAAGCCCGCGGCGACGAAGCTGCGACATTGGTACAACATGTCAAATACACATGAACAATGGAGTCAACGGTCACGACCCCTGCGGACGACAAGAGAGAACGTCCACATCACATGGCGGTTGGCCGACTTTCCATGACGGTGGAGCTCGCGTCCCATGCATCCAGTGTGGGGACGTCCGAGGGGGTTACAAAAATTAATAATCCTACCATGCACCTGGAGGAAAATGTTCGACGAGGGGAGCCACGTCAGCTGCGAAGAAAGGACGGTGCCAGCATGTGAATCCACCTCGATTAATCCGCCAGTTGGTGCCGATGACATGTTGACGACAATAGGCAACGTCCACCTGGCAACAATTCGTGTCGTCGACATATGCTACGCTTAGATCCCGTTCGCATGTTGTCTTGGTTGACGGCAAGGCCCGCATAACGCAACATCACGGCACGTTCAGTGCATGTTCGGCAAAGGAACTATGTGACGTCTGCTTTCGCATGTGAGACACGTCGTGCTTTCGGCGCACGTTCCAAAGTTGAGCCCCCCTGTTGAAACAGTCAAATATAGTAGGGGTGACGGGTTCGGTTGAACACATATTTCTTGTGTTGGAAGTCGACCTGGTCATGAAGACACCGGAAAGGCATATTACCCGGGCTTTAATTTGTGTGATGTAGAAATTGAGACTGAAATCAGTGAAATGTGAAACATAATTTACCGGATACCCACAGTTCACAAACTAATTCACGGGAAACCAGTGTAGCGTGAATTTCTTTCCAACAGTGGGTATGGCATGCATGTTTTTATGGACGTGCGAAAACAGTGGGTACCGCACGCATCTTCTCTGGAAAGTGAGTAGCGTGTCATTAATGTGCGAGAAGTGGCCAGGACAAAATTCGGCGGCCGAAACAGTGGGTATCGTGGAATTAGGCCGTATCACAAACCTTTCCAAGATTTCATTTTTCAGGGAGTTTGGATGAATTTGATCCAGGCCTCCCTGTGCAGTGAAAGCAGACTTGTCCGGCCTCGCTCTTGCACGGCTTGCCATGGCCATGTATGTTCATCTATGAGGTGGAAATGGTATTGCATGTATGTGAAATTTTCCTAGCAATGGCTCATATTGTGATGAAGATGGCAGTGGCTCTTCCTTTCCTCAGTATTACCATCCATGTGCTTAATGTTGTAGGCTCCCTCCTCCAAGCGATTCCCAACCTCATCGTACGTAATTTGACGTAGCATCCACCAGCATCTGACATGGAGTGGGTATTGGAGCTTGCCAACAGATTATCAAGCAAGGATAGTGGGAGGGAATGTTGATGGAGATAGTCAAGAGCACTAGACCAGCCAGTTGGGCCCCTCGACCTCGTCGCTTGCACCGAAGGGGAGAGGATGTGTAGGAGCTGCGATTGTAGGGGGCGGCGATGAAGCGTCACTAGGGGAATATGTAGAAGGCGAGAGACACCTTCGGAAGCTTAGACCTGGCACCACCAGGTCTGCAGGTTTTGGCCTCATGGTGATGTGGTCGACACCAAGATGCATAGTTGTGGTAACACGAAAGGTGGCGGTAAGGTTTCCTAATGCAGATGGGGTGTGGAGGGCTCTGATGGCGTGTAACAGGGGCTCTGCAACAGGGTCGGCAAGATTGATGATGGACCACATCCGCTAGATAAACTTGTGAGAGGTGAATCTGACATGGCTCTACGCGTTGATCCTAGCTTCCCTTTGGCACGCTTGGCTCTACCACACGAAAAATATGTTTTTGGCAATGATTAGGTTTAATATGTTGGTAGAGTCCGACGTGGGGTTCATCTGGTCATAGCTCAGGATGTGATTATGAAGTTACTCTCGCTTTGGTCACGATAAGTTAGGAGGATATGGAGCAAGCGTTGGCGCCTGTGCAACATGCACTCGGCACAGAGGCTGGGAGGGACACCATCTAGCACGACATCGTAGAGAATCTTGACCAACATCGAGAGCGGGGGGTGATCAATATTGACGTAAAGAATGGATATAACTCCATTGAAGGCACCATCATTTCTTAGGCAATAAGGAAGAGAAGGTTTGAGCGTCTGGTACTAGGGTTAACCTTGTTCTACGATGAGCTCTTAGACATTACCAGAGATGCATGTAGCCCTACACCCAATGGTCATAGAAAGGGGTTTGGTAGGGGGGCTCTATCAGCCCCTTCCTCCACTCTCTAACAGAGCACACTCAAGGTCGATCATGTGACAACGGGAGAAGTAGAGCAAGTCCTCGCGCATCTGGATTAAATGTACCTGCTAGGGTCAGTGGGGGAATAAGAGGTGGCACATGCGGAATCAATGGCTGAGCTGGGGAAAGTAGAGATAGAGGTGTAGTCTCATAACTACTGGTTATTGGAAGGGTATCGGAAGGATTGGAAAGCCTGACATGGTTGACCATGGGGTCGGTTGTGCTGCGGGCGCAAGTAAGGTAGGTTGGACCTTCTAGGGTGATGCTAGATGCGGCGATGCATGAGATGGAGGCTATATTAGAGAGATTAATTGAGTTGCCTGATAAGAAGGATGCATTCAGCATCCATGGGGGGTACACTAATTACTAATTGTTCCACCTAACACGGATCATGCCTCCATGGGACAGGTGGACAGAGCGATGCAAAAACATTGGTGAGAAGGTGGGAATTTTTTTTGCAACAATTCCTACTGTTGGAGAGGGTGCAAAGGAGCGGAAAGACAAAAGCTGTGGGGCATTAAGAGCACCAACACGACTGCCGGTATGACTTGCGGGTCTGGGTTTATCGGCGATGGACGAGCTAACCCCCTTCTCTTTCCTCAATAGCTAACTACGGTCATGGCAGATAGTATTGCAACTCCTTTAGCTCTAGGCACAAGATATGGATGCATGAACGGGAGAAGGGACAGACGGAGAGAGGAGATGGAAGAGTTCCATGGAGTTAAGAAAGAGGGTATCAAAGAGGGGATTGTTGGAGGAATTATGGGAAATATTATAGGGTTGGCAGTGTGCAAGATCTTGAAGCTGAATATGTGGTGTACGTATTATTTGCACAAAAAAAATCGCATTTTGCCACTCATTCCGTTCAAAGCCAATGAAAGTTCACTGGTCCCAGGGAAGGCTGTTCCATGCAGGGCTCAAAGCGCGTTATGAAGAATTGTACTTGGACAGTGGAATTATGAAAGCGGATGATGTAAGCATAGACACCATTGTCACTGATTTTGCACATTTTTAGCATTGAAAATAACGTGTGCATCTATCGGATTGTTCTTCGTGAAGAGGATTTTTCATGTATATTATTCATGATTTATCCATTAGTAATCAACATTGTGTGGTGTACATCTGTACAATAAGAAAGAACGAAGAACATGAAATTATGCTACTCATTCTCCATGCATTGTTTTGAAAAATTTCATGAGGAAAACTCATGAACAAGCATTCGTTTTTTATAGCATATCTTGCATATAAAGAATTCGTGAATGGAAAGATATCACAAGAAGTTTCTTGGTCGCCCGTTGACAATCCACCACTGTACTAATGGAGGTAGTGAGTGGTTCCAAGCCGAGACATCACAAACTACACACGGGTATGACTGATCACAACATAGTCTTTCATCAGTGTCACTGAGGTCATTGCTTGTTATCAATGATGCGTCTTCTTGGTCAAAATAGTTCTTGTAGTCATCTTCATTATCACCGTAGTATGTGCTGCCCTTTTCCACCATGTCACCATTTTTGTGTGAGCTGTACACATGAGGACACATGTACATCTTCATAGTGTGGAGTGAATGCCTTATACAAGAAAACACATGAGAAAACAGGCATAGCTAGCTCTAGCAAGGAATGACGTCACGATAGCTTTTCCCATGTTCACTGTGCAGTATTCCATGCATCCTACTTTGTATGAAGTTAGATATGTTCAAGTCTGAATCGTACCGTTGGAGCAAATGGAAAAGCGAACGAACAATGAACAATGAACACACCTTCGTTTGATGCCGGACTACATGTGGAGGGCAATGGAGAACCTGAAAATAATCCTGTATGTTGTAGGGAAATGGACATTTTGCTTAACATTTAATCTACATCAATACGGTATACCCATTATTTCCTTCTCCTGCTAAAGTTCAATTCACTTGTTGTACTTTATAGAAGAAATGAATTTGCATTATCACATTCAATAAAAATTTGAAATCATACAATTAGCCACTTGAGAACTTTGTTATTTCAGGCATGGGCTACAAAAAAGCTGACCCTAAACATAGGTGCGTTGCAAAACTACACTAAGAACAAGACTGTCATTCCACAAGTAGCTTGCAAACTTCCACATGTGACCACCATGTATTCCTGCAAAGATCACACATAATGTAAACAAGAATTGTAGGATATCATATAATGGTAAGAACTTCCGGAGTGCATGTAACAGTAGATGAGAAAAAAAGTTGTGAACAATGTCAAATCTTCCCCGGTCACTCAAATTTGGGGTTTTCTTCCCACTCCGATGCAACTTCGTCGTTTGGACCCTCCACCACAATTACTTGTTGTTGCTCCATCACGACCTGATGTTCCCATTTCCTCTGCTATCCTGGTTCATCAAACCTATCATCATCATCACCATCATCATCACCTTCTTCTTCTTCTTCTTCTTCTTCTTCTTCTCCTTCTCCTTCTTCTTCTTCTTCTTGTTCTTCTTTTTCATCTTTAGAATCCGAGAGAATGTATCTCTCTGAATCGTAGATCTCCTCCTCTACAGAGTCATAGCTTGTGGATGGTGGTTCGTACTCGACATCTGCCGTTGCCGCTGTAGCTCCCCTTGATGCAAGAGTCATAGTTGCAGCCACAGCCGTGGCAGCAGCTATTACCACAACTGCTGAAGCACTTGCTATCCTACGGTGTGATGGCCTAGTCCAGGCCCAGCTAAGGACTTGAACCATGCGGTAGCCACAGTCGCCATCACCTTATGCACCTGCAGTCCCTAATGGACCAACAAAAGCAGCTGAAGCAGATGCAGGTGCTCTAATCTCACTGACAGCCTGTCCAATGGTTAAAGAAGAACCTTGAAAATGACCAGCTTTTTTCTCCACCCTTACTACATCATGCACACATTGGAGTCAAATACATAAAGCATTTGTTGCTGCCTCAGTTGTGGGTTCCAGCGCTGGCTCGTTCATGCATTTTCTCTTCATGTGTCCATGGACCGTGCACTATGGACAGATGTAGTTTTTCTGCCTCCTTTCTTCATGGTCGAAGCAGGCATTACGAGGGTGCCCACAGCCTCGCTTATGGCCTGGTTGATGCCACTAGCCCTAATGTTTTCTCCAAATCTTTGAGTGTATCAGGGCACATCCCGGACATGAGCTGGTTTTTCGTCCTCTTGTACGCCATGCGCGTCTGTCCCGGGTTGACCAGAGGCTCCAGGTTCTCGCCTTTGACAAAGATATCCATGCAAGCTTGCACACACGGGTGCTCCTACACCTTCCATACATCATAGCTGTATTTTCCCAAGTGCACATTCACACACCTCTCCTTGTTACTTAGGCCTGTTACGGTGGTGGTGGAGGTCCTTCCGCCAGCATATCGTAGTCATGTCGTATTCATGCTCCTCACAATATTGTTCAACAGTTGCTTCTTGGCTGGAGGTGCAAGAAAGCCCTTTACCTCCTTATTCAGCTGGTCTGCAGTGAGCCGTTGCACAACGGTGTACGAGGAGACTCGGCACTAGAAAGGAAATAGCTCCCGACACTTTTTGATGTAGGCGTTGATGGACTCGGCGGAGTTGGATGTCGTGTGCCCGTATCGTCCAATGGGGCAGTGTCTAAGCTACTGAGCACACCACCCCTGGTAGAGAAGCGGCAAAACTGAAATAGCTCAAAAAGGTTTTTACACCTTCTTCCTTTGTTGACATGTGTCATGCACCCCAAACTTATTCAGACATACACTTCACCTTCAAGAGCACTAATGCCTTAGCATTACATCTCAAAAAGAGCTCAAGTGGTCAATACGCAAGAGAGCATCAAGCAAGGCTTAATTAATAAGCATGCAAGACAAGTCCTTTTTATAACTGTCTGTCCAGTTCTAAAACTAAAAAAACACATTCTTGGGGAGTGGCCTAACCCAGCCACATCACCAATAGACTTGCGTTGTGGACTTGACACATCAGCATCCTAGTGTCAAGGTGACAGAGCAACCATGTAGCTCCTAAGAATCTATTGACTTTCTTTCTTGGAAGCTTCCATAACAAACAAGATGTGCATGGGACCATGATCGAACTCATAACCTCTCACTTGGCCAAATCAACAAAATGGCTAAGTTAACCACTCACCCACATGGTGTACTCACAGGTCACATCTCACATGCGACAAATGTAGTTGAGTCACACCACAACGGATCCAGGGATCATACTTGCACAAGGGGCAGAGCATTCCTGATCCTTCCTACAACACAAAACAAGGGACAGAAACGTTCAACAAATCTCTCCCTTGCACCTTGCGTCAATGAGCATCATAATTTGTCATCACTTGCGTTGACCCTGCAGATACCTTGATTGTCCGCCTGGTGGAGATCCTTGTCCAGTGGCTTTGTAAGCATGTCAGCCTGGTCCAGCTTGGTACCGACATACTCGAGCTCCACTGTCTGCCTGTAGACCAAGTATTGAGCATAATGGTAGCGGATCTCGAAGCCTTTGTGCGCCTGGACAGGTTGGGGTTTTTGGACATGTCAATCGTGCTCATGTTGTCAATCTTGATGACCGTTGCCATTGCCTGTGGTGCCTTCATCTCAGATACCCCGGTGATTTTTAAATTCGACGTCCAGGTTATTATGAATTATGTGATCCATAATTTCGAGCGGGTTTTTGACTTTGTAATTATTTATGTGTTCCTAATTCGTCGATTTGAAATGAGGTGTGATCCTTAAATTCGACGAAAGGGTGGGTGCATTTTCTATGTGCTCCTAAAATTCGACGACTACCTCCGAGAGCGCGTCTGGCGAGCACTGTCATGCACTGCTGTGCGCATAGAATCGGCACGTGACAGAGCGCGTTCGGCAGTACCGCCAAATGCGCCCCCAGTCACGTGCCAAATCTGCGCGTGTCACCTGCATGCGCAGGCAACGCGCACCAATTCGGTGTCTTGTGACTAGCGAACTCCTCGCTCGACTACGTCGAGCGAGGAGTTCGAACAGGGCACTGCCCTGTTCGACCTGCCCTGTTCATGAACTGTGCAAGAAAACAGGTATGACCAAGCAACCTGGAAATTAAATTAGACCCTCACACCTTAAATTCGACGATTCCTGACTATAATTATTTATGTTTTCCTTTAAATTTGTTGATCGAAATAACGGTTCAAATTCAACGAAGGAAAAAAACATTAAAATCGAAATTAAAGATCACTGGGGTAGCAAGCTTCGTAGCCAATGCATCTCTTTACACACCTCAGCCAAGGCGATGTACTCAGCTTCAGCTGTTGAAAGAGAGACATATTCATGCTTACGACTTGCCCAACTGACTGCACCTCCATTCAACATACACACGAAGCCGGAGGTAGACTTTCTTTCATCAATATTCCCTCCCCAATCAGCATCGGTATAGCATATGAGACTGAGTGACGCGGATCCAGTGATGCCTCCAAACTGGAATCCCACGTGTCGCGTCCCGTGAAGGTAGCGCATGATGCACTTCATTGCCTGCCAGTGAAGTGGACCACAATTGGCCACAAACTGGCTCACCTCCCCAACACCATGGTCTATATCTGGTTGGGTGGCAACCATGGCATGCATCAGACTGCCCACTGCCGACTGATATGGGATGCCCAGCATGCCAGTTTTCTCCGCTTCTTTGGATGGGGACATGGAGGAGGAGAGCTTGCACTCTGAGAACATGGGTGTGTTGGCAGGCTTGCAATCTGCCATGTCGTATCGTTTGAGGATGGAGTCAATGTACTTTGTCTTGTTCAGGCTGATGGTACCTGCTGCTCTGTCATGCTTGATGGCAATTACAAGATAAACGTCAAGAGGATCCATGTCCTTCATCTCGAATCTGCTACTCAGCTGCCCCTTGAGATCGTCTAGCAGTTGCGTTGAAGAAGAGCACAGAATCAGGTCATCAACGTACAAGGCGACCAACATAGTCATGCACGTACATGCTAGGGTCGTTTTTGCAGTGCATGAAGGACTCATTGGCCATGATGGTATCCATCTCCGGGTACCAAATTCTTGGCACTTGTTTTAGCCCATAGAGCACCTTCACCAATCTCCACACCTTACCCTCAGGAGCATCTACCCCCTCTGGTACCTCCATCAATACCTCCTTGTCAAGTTTGCCGTAAAGAAAGGCTGTCTTGACATCCATATGGTGGACCTCCATGTTCTCGGCAGCAGCAATGGTGAGCATTGACCGGATGGAGGCGAACATCACAACGGGAGCAAAGGTCTCATCGTACTCTACGCCAGACCATTGAAATAACCCCTTTGCTACTACCTGTGCCTTGTACTTGTTTATCTTGCCATCCTCTTTCCTTTTCACGTTCAGCACCCACTTGGATCCCACAATGTGAGCGCCGGCAAATCTGTCCACCAGCACCCATATCCTATACTCCTCAATGGAGTTGAGTTCACTACAAATTGCTTCACCCCACTCAGCTTTGTCGGGCCGCGTGAGTGCTTCTGTGACAGACGTTGGCTCCTCTTGAACCAGGAATGAATAATTGAAGCTTGTCCATTCACCCCTTTCCGAGTCGTAATACTGCCGAGGAACTTTGAGATATGAACTACTTCTCAGACCTATTGGTTGCTGCTGTTCATGTAGAGGCTGGAGGTCTGTTTTGTCTTTAATTATGGGAGAGGAATCCTCCTCACGGTCTGGAGGATCACATATGTCGGACTTGGAGTATAATTCCTTCGAGCCATCTTCATCATCTTCTCTCCCTGTTGAAGTACCCAGTCCATGCCATTGTGCCAGTGCTTTGTCTCCCTCCTCAAAAAGTGTGGGCCACTCTCCCTGTTATGGAGTGTTCTCAAGTTCGAGAAGCTCTCCCTTACTCACAGACCTTTTGTGAAAATCCATGACTTTGCTGTGGATGACCTTCTTAGCTCCTTGGTCCCACAGTCTATAAGCTCTGTGTGCGGTGTCATAGCCAATGAAAATACACTTTTGTGCTCTTGCATCAAGCTTTCCAGGACCCTCACCGGCCTGGACCTTGGCAAAGCCGGTGCAACCAAACACCTTGAGATGGGAGGCATCCGGCTTCTTGCCTGATCATGCTTCTTGAGGCGTCTTCAGCTACTATGTCTGCTTCTTCTTGCCTCTCCTTTGCAGAGCTGCTACAGGTGTGAGGTTCACAAGATAGATAGCTGTGCATGCTGCTTCAGCCCATAACCTAGGAGGCAACTTGGTTTCAAAGAGCATGTACCTTGTCATGCCCATGAGGGTCTGGTTTATCCTCTCTACTACACCGTTGCTTTGAGATGAGTAGGGAGTAGTTGTCTGGTGTTCAATGCCGTGTGTCTTGAGCCACTCCGTGCAGGCTTCGTACTCTCTTCCATTGTCTGTCCTGAATGCCTTAACCTTCTTTCAAGTCTGTCGCTCAACTGTAGCAACAAAGGCTTGTAGATTCTCCTTCACCCTACTTTTCTTCTTGAGAAAGTATATCCAGACCTTGCGGCTATTTTCATCGATGCATGTGAGAAAATATCTACTGACTTCATTGGATGGTATGCAAAAGGGACCACACACGTCAGAGTGGATGAGGTCAAGGGGTGCGAGCAAGCGTACCATTGTGCTTGAAGGATTTCTTCTTTGCCTTGCCTTGAAGGCATGGCTCACACAAGATCCTTGTTTCCTCTGCCTCGTCACCTAGCTCCATCCCACACACTAGCTCCTGCCTTACCATGAGAAGCAATGTGATGTGAGCCATGTGTCCAAAGCGCCTGTGCCACAGGTTCTTGGAGGATATGCACTAGCTAGAATGAATAGCCCCGGTGGCTATATTTGCTTGTTTTTTTGTTGCTGAATCTTCCGCTACCACTGCTTCCGCTGCTCCAACATGCCCCTCATCATCAAAATCAGTTCCGTTGCTCTCCGCATCATCAATGTCCTCTGAAGATTCAGCCATTGATATTGTCATTTTGATGTGCAAGACATAGAGTCCAATGCGATGAACCCGTACTACAACTTCTTGGCAGAGTATAAAATGTTGATGTTCTTGGTAGGGACTATTACTGCTTCCTTCTCTATGAAGACAATTACCATGTCATGGTCAGTTATCTTAAAGACGGAGAGCAGGTTGGCTATAAAGGAGAGCAACTAAACTACCCCCTCGATCTTGAGGTCGGAGTCCGCACCATTGACACCCATTGTGACCAGCTTGTCAGCAATCCCCTCTACTGCATCAACCTTGCCGTTGGCGACTATGAAGTTCTTGTTGCATGGAACAAGAGAAATGAAGTCTTTCTTCTCGTAAGTGGTGTGCTCATTTGTGCCTGAGTCAATGCCGTAAGCTCCTGGCCTGAGTATCGCCCTTCCTTTGTTGGAGGCACACTCAGCCATCAAGCTTCTAGGATCCTTCCCACCATTTCCCCTTCACCATTCATCCTTGTCTCTTCCCCCCTTCTTGGATTCCCAGCACTTCCGACCCCAGTGTCCAGCCTTACCACATTTGTGACAGTTTCTTTGGCGCTTTAGACCCCTTCCACTGTTGCCAGTGCTATTGTTGCCCTTGTATCCAGAGGATGAGGCATTGCAGAAGGTGCCGCTGCTCTATGAGGAAAAGGCAGCCATATTTGCTTCACTGTTGCTACGACACATGGTGTCATTGCGTACATACTCCGAGACGGTGGTGTAGGATACTTGCTCTTCAGTCCACCCTCTAATCAGCATGATCATAGGACCCCGGCTCTCTGACAGCGTCATCAGAAAGATCATGGCCTGCATACAAGATTTCAGGTCCCATCCTATGCCGGTGGCTTGTTGCAAGAGCGTCTCAAACTTTTTGCATAAAGGCGGAGACATCCTCCCCTTCACCAAGCCTCATGCTGATGAGGTTCTTTAGAATGAAGAGACGATTGGCAACTTAGGAGGACTGAAAGACCTTGCCTAGTTTGGCGTATGCCACGGCTGCCACTGTATAGTCGCTGATGTGTGAAAGGAATGAGGATTGAATGGAGGACACAAGAACGACGAGAGCCTTCTTGTTGAGCTTAACCCATGCCACAAGGTCAGCACCCTCCTCCTTTGGTGCTGGGATAGTTCCGTCAAAATATCCTAGCAAGTATCTATCATTCATGATGATCTCAAACAGCCACTTCCGAAGCGCAAACCCCTCTCTATCGAACCTAAGGACGGGAGAATGGTTCTCTGGTTCCCCTGTCCCTGCCATCCCTAGAACTACAGCTGCTACAGCTGCTGCACCTGTTGTTGATGTCGATGCACCTACTTTTGAGGCCATTGTTGGCTATTGGTGAGAAGAGGCAACTGCTTGCCCTGTTCACGTCGAGTAATGCAAGCAGATTTAGGATGATGTAGGTTGATGTAGGCTGATGTCAGCTCCCAAGGCGGAAAGGTGCAGATGTGTTGCATTCTCCTCTGACTGATGATTGGCCTACAAACAGAGAGGTTGGATGAGAGCGAAGGCGTTCTCACTGTTTGTGAATTTAGTGGTTGCATGCGTGAAACTTCTCTAACCAGGGGAGTGGATCCATAACCCTTTGTTAGCTACTGAGCTAACCACCTATGGCAGAGAAGTCGCGAAACCAAAAAGCTCACAAATGTGTTTATACCTTCTTCCTTTGTTGACATGTATCATGCACCCCAAACTTAATCAGGCATACACTTCACCTTCAAGAGTACTATCGCCTTAGCATTACATCTCAAAAAGAGCTCAAGTCATCAATACACAAGAGAGCATCAAGCAAGGGTTAATTACTAAACCTGTAAGACAAGTCCATTTTGTAGCTATCTGTCCAGTCCTAAAAATAAAAAAGTACATTCTTGGGGACTGGCCTGACCCAGCCACATCACCAATAGACTTGCGCTGTGGGCTTGACACAGCAGTATCCTAGTGTCGAGTGACAGACCAACCATGTAGCTTCCAAGAAGCTATGGAATTTCTTTCTTGGAAGCTTCCATGACAAGCACGATGTGCATGGGGCCATGATCGAACTCATGACCTCTCACTTGGCCAAATCAACAAAATAACTAAGTTAATCACTCACCCACATGGTGTACTCACAGGTCATATCTCACATGAGACAAAGCATAGCTTAGTCATACCACAACGGATTGAGGGGTCATATCCCACAAGGGGCAGATCATTCCCGATCCGTCCTACAACACTCAACAAGGGGCAACAACATTCAACACAGTGGAGCAGTGTCTCCCTTGATATGTCGCCCACTCTGTGTACTCCAAGCAGGTACAGTGCAACAGTGTTGCACACGAAAATAAGGTGCTCTTCACACCGCTG
Source organism: Penium margaritaceum (assembly GCA_023375785.1). Taxonomy (NCBI): domain Eukaryota; kingdom Viridiplantae; phylum Streptophyta; class Zygnematophyceae; order Desmidiales; family Peniaceae; genus Penium; species Penium margaritaceum. The sequence continues at coordinate 109,565 of SZWC01003254.1, forward strand.
TCACTCATCCTCCATGAGCGCATGGGAAAGTCACTAGAAGTAGTAGCGAGCTTGCTTACAAAAATCTGTCGGACACTTTGGTGTGGATGGCACGCACAATATGTGTGCCGTACACCAGGAATTTTAGCCACCACTACATGGAATAGTCCCTTGTCACGGTCATAAATGATCATAGTCCCTTCCTGTGTTGTTGTAGGACCAGTGACTGGAAGGTGGAGGCAGATTCAGGTCCTGTTTTGCTCGTTTGTTCCATCGCCACTATTGCCCACGCCATGGGCACATCGTTATCGTTGGCATAAATAATTGGATGATCAAGAGAAATTGCTTGCGTCCATTCTTCAAATGAGTCCCATCCATAATCAAGATGCGCCGGACGCGTTGGAAGCCTAAGATGGTAGCACCGAGGGTGACAAATGCCTTCAGAAAGACCTTCTTGGCCGTGGCCTCTGCCATTTCATGTGTGTGTGCATATGTGTGTGGTGTGTGTGTGCGTGTGTGTGTGTGTGTGTGTGTGTGTATGTGTGTGTATGTGTATGTGTACGTGTGTGTGTGTGTGTGTGGGTGTGTGTGTGTGTGTGTGTGTGTGTGAGTGTGTGAGTGTATGTGTATGTGTGTGTGTATGTGTGTGTGTATGTGTGTATGTGTGTGTGTGTGTGAGTGTGTGTGTGTGTGTGTGTGTGTGTGAGTGTGTGAGTGTATGTGTATGTGTGTGTGTATGTGTGTGTGTATGTGTGTATGTGTGTGTGTGTGTGAGTGTGTGTGTGTGTGTGTGTGTGTGTGAGTGTGTGAGTGTATGTGTATGTGTGTGTGTATGTGTGTGTGTATGTGTGTATGTGTGTGTGTGTGTGAGTGTGTGTGTGTGTGTGTGTGTGTGTGAGTGTGTGAGTGTATGTGTATGTGTGTGTGTATGTGTGTGTGTATGTGTGTATGTGTGTGTGTGTGTGAGTGTGTGTGTGTGTGTGTGTGTGTGTGTATGTTTGTGTCTATACGTGTGAACCCGCTTCTGCTGCTCAATGGAAAAAAAATGAATGTCGTGTTAGAGGCATAAAGAGCAATAGTAGAATAAGGAAACAAGGACAGCAATCAGGAAAAATCACCTCGTTGCAGTACACGGGGTAAATTATCCAAGCGAAGTCTTTGGGGCCGAGGATCTTTTCTTGTGTGACTCCCTTGGCTGTATATAGTGACCTGCAGTCCACCTCCTTTCCGATAGTCTTCCCCATTCCTGCTTCTAATGTCTTTATGCCTGCTGTCAGGTTGCGTTTCATTGTGGACTCAATTTTCCTACAAACCCGCTTGCCGGATGGCAACGCTCAGTTCTCAGTACACACCGGTGGCCATCGAAATTTTTTACCACTTTGGATATGTCCCCTTGAGCGGTAATATGCGCCCATAGCAGCCATGGACACTGCGTCTCCTTCCATTGTCCACAGCGAGCGGTGAATCTATTTTTTTGCTCTGGAGCCACCTTATGTTCATTCTATTGGCGACTGTGTAGTCGTCCACAGTGGCATGTGCATCAGCCACGTAGTTGAACTCCATGCACCAGGAAAAGTCTTCCTTCACGCTCTTCTGTTTTGGCACCTTCTCGAAAGAGTTATCAGATGAAACCGCACAACGAATAAAAGAGAGAAATCAAACAGGAAGGGAGTTTTGCTCAATCTGGCATGGATACAACAAGCTGGTGCAAGAAGTATTTGTCCGTTACCGGGTTCAAATTAGGAGTGAGACATCTTGGGGATTATTTGTGTGCCTTGGTCGGGGGGATGATGAGAACTTGGGCTTGTTCCTCGAGCTCAAAGTCCTCATCATCGAGTAGGGTGCGGAAGGCGGAGGGTGGGGAAACGAGACCTGGCTCGTTGAGGATAGGACATGCACTGCTTTGTGCGGGAGTTGCAGGAGAGGGGTTGTCTCTCTTGTGCCTACGGAATGTAGTCCATTGGGCCGACATCTTTTGTACACTGGGTACTTCGTACAAATAATAAAAATTTTATACATACTGTATCCATTCTTATCATGTTTTTTGGAAGCACTCGACATGGCTCTCATGCACTAAAGGTATGGACAGGATCGTCCCATGGTGGTGGTGTTCGCAGACATGCGAGTGTCACAGAGTGCAAGTGAGAGAAGCTTGCATAGTAAAAGGAGGCAAACGCGGAGTGTAGAGTGTCCAAAATGTCCCGTCAACAATGGCGTTTGAGAAGTAGAAAAAGTAGAGAAATCTCCATCTCCCATCCATGGCTATCGCCATAAGGCTAGAACATGCGCATGATATAATAGATGTTCTGCATAGATAAACACTGTCAACCCCGGTGAGAAATGACTCACAGGGGTTGCTAGCTCTTGCAGTGTTCACCGTGGCATAATCATGCAACGTCTCGCGATCACCAACCTCTTTCGGCAAGGGGATGATGTGTCGGCCACTTCCTATAAGTACTTGTACAACACCCAACATAATTATGGTAGGGACGGAGCGACTAGATACCCACCATGTCCAAATTTTTAGCTGGCGTGCCCGCACTTGCTGAATTAGGAACAGTTCGCCCAGGAAGGATCAGCTTTAAAACCAACTATATCCATAAGTCAAAAAAACGCAATGACGTATCCACAAAAAAAGTGTGCGAACGTTATGTCATCGTTGCATGAAATGCAGCGTCAGAATCACAAACCCCTCTTCTGAGGTGTTTGTGATTACACGAGGGAGGAGTTTGTGTGGGGGGTCCGAGAAATCCCATGCGATGAAAGGGAATCTGCTGGGCCCTGCTACCGCGGGGCCCAGCAGATGTCAACACCGAAAGTAATGAGGGGTTAGGTGTTTAAGTATTTGCTCTACAAACCAGGGGTGGTTTGTGTGCCGTAAAAAAAGAGTCAAAATTTTCAAATGGGCGTTTTCGCTCGATTACGATGGGGCGATGATCCTCATGTTTTTTTTTCCCGACGTGCAAACACCCTATTATGATGTAGGATTTTGTATGTTTTGCACGGGCGGAGCCGGCACAAAACATATAGAAGGGTCATCGCTCCATCGCGATCTAGCCGAGGGAGTAACGGTTTCGATTGAGCGATGGTCACATGACCCTCGTCGCCTTGCTTGATCAGCGAAGCATGTTGCTGATCGAGCATGGCGAGTGAGGGTCGGATACATTGTTTCATATTCAAGAGATCGATATGACATGTCAAGATTGGACTCGTGGGTATGCCAACTTAATAATGCGCGCAGTGTGGGTATCCGAGCTATGAGGCCCTTATGGTAGTCAGCATAATAATGCTCATGATGAAAAAAAAAAACCACTTATCAAATGGGTGTCTAAAAGGACACGGGAATATATTTATGGGTGAAATAGCTCATATACCCATAAAATGCAAAGTGTGACTCTCATCCATCCACCTCGTGCACAAAAAGGAACCATCCGCTCAGCCCTCGGAACAGAAGCGATGACCCCCCTCCACCACGCAGCACAAAAGCAACCACCCGCCCAACCTCCGCAACAAAATCAACTAGCCGCCCACCACTTTCTCCATGCTGGATCACATGTGTCACGGATCTGAGATGGACAAAAGTGCAATGGTGCACTGGCTTATCCATGGTGAATGAAAAACATCTTGTCATGCATTGCTGTTGCGTGGTATGTGGCGGCAACACGATATGATTTTGAACGTTTCTGGTTTCCTCGATTTTTTTTTGCGTAACGTTGGCATATGCGTTAGGGTTCGGTCACCATATGCCCAGTTTTCGGAACTATATAGCTCATTCGCCCGTCATCGTGCGAAAAATAACGCAGGTATCAACGGACCGTCGGAAACAACGCAGGTATCAACACCGAGCGAGAAAGCAACCAGCCGCCAACGAGGTAAAAAATATTACTCATCCGGGAATTGACATTAATTAATAGTTCCGTAGCCCATGCACTATTCGCTCAGTCGTGAATAGTAACGGAGCGGAACCCCTTTGTGCAAGCGCAGGTATGTCGCCAAACCTCCGGCGGAGGTGCGGCAGACGCTGCTTGTTGGAAGAATATTGTGCACAAACCATGTTCTCTCGGACCTAGGTTTGACGCATATCGCTGTAGGTTTGTGTACCATTTGAAAAAAAACTTTGCGTGCGTGGAGGCATTAGACACGTGTCATCGGATATCTTTCTGACGAATGACATCGCGCCTCTAGTGGCAACCGAGGAGAACCTCGTCAGCGTCGCTGACTAGTCTGTACGCTAACCGCCACCTCCCTGACGACAATGACCCATTTGGATGTGACGTAGTGGGAAGGGTACGGAAGGCCAACTGTATCGCGAACCGAGCTGAGAAAAGGACTTCATAAGGTACTTTCACATCATTTGAGACTTGTCCTTCACGACGTTCTATTCATTTCCCGGCCATGGCGTCCTCGCACCACTTGTCGCTAAAGGAACGTCCATTGCCTCCGCTGGAGAAATGGGCGGGCCTCGTCGACGTCGTCTGGTGTGCGACATTGTAGACAGGGAAACTTTTGACAGGACAAACAGCGTTCCAGATGCGTTACATTGCTCAACCAAGCTATTTTCTGAAGTTCATAAGTTACCACTCGCACATTTCGTAGTTTTCCTTCACTACCTCCGTTTTCACGTGGAAACATGTCTGTTTCCGATCCGTTGAAGCTGCGAGGTCGTCCGATGCCGCACCTCCGCTTGTGGGATGGAGGACCGGATGCTCCTCGATATGGTCCATGGGGTGAACTCCTTCCTCCACGACCCCGCATGGACCAGTTTGATGCACGGGTCACGTGGAACAACATTAAAAGCCTCTGGGATTCGAAGAATTTGGGCCCCCCTCCAAGTGATCCATTCGACATGTGCCACATCATGTGTGTGAAGCTGCCACATTTCCGTCCTATCTGGTGCCCACCACACTGGCAGCCATGGGTCCATCCGGATCCTTTATGGTGCGCTAGACTCTGACCACATAGGGTGGTGTGTGAGTGGGTACAGGAGAGATTTTGTCAGCATGCCTTCTATCCGAAGTACTGGGCATTCTCGTTATATTCTCACGTCGTTTTAATGAGCTCATGTCAGGTACCTTACATATCAATGCAATGTGTGCTGCACTATATGAAACTGAGCGCACTGGCTGCCATGGGTCCATCTGGATCCTTTATGCTGCGCAAGACTCTGACCACATAGGGTGGTGTATGAGTGGGTACAGGAGACATTTTNCCCGTCGTCAACTTCTTCTACTGCATCATAGAAGACGTCTTCCGGAGTGTAGTCCGATAGAACATCAATGTCAAACGGTTCAGGGCACGTGCTGTAGTACAGACTGAGCTGTACACGCCTCCACTCCGTGTGCAACCTCGACAGCACGTAACATGTGCCAGCTCCACATAGAAAAGAAGTCACCAGAGGGAGTGCTCCGGGGAAAACCGTGCAATCCATGATGAAAGAGGGACAATGTTGGAGAGTTATACAAATGACTGCCATCCCTGGTTTTATACACTGAACAGATGATTGGGGCTCGCCTGTGACACTAGTAGTAGAGAAATGTCTTCATTGTTACTGGAATGCAACAAGTGTAGCTTCACGCACAATTCCACTTCCTCTAACAGCAGTAGGACAACAAGGATTGAAGAAGGTTTTCCAAAGAATTTGTGATTACATGTTGCAAACGAACCAGTACACACTGGCAACTAACACAAGCACACAAATATGTTCTACCCAGACATTGGCAGCCCACTGGCCAAACAGAGCAGACCGTCAGCCCACGACTTGTACTTGCTTCCATACTTGGTCTGACATGAAGGCATGCTACCCTGTGCCCCTGCACAGTGACATGAAAATGTTGTTAGGAAATGCATGTTCGTGTTTGCATGAAATGTAAAGTTGTACAACACAATGCAGTGAACAGAAGTGGAATCTCTCACCTTAGATTCCAAGAGCATCCATGCCTCTTATTTCCTGGCTTTGGACCTCTTCCTCTGCTTCATCAAATGCGTCGTCTTCATGTGCCTCTTCTCCTGCGTCACCCTCTGCATGTTCGTCCAGTCCGCCATGCTCCTCCATGAACCTGGCACTTTCAGCGTCGTGCTCTTCCTGTGTGAGCAGTCCGGTCTCAGGCTCCGCTGCATACCCCAGGGAGTCGTCACTGCCACTGTCGGACACGTTGTCGTCGAAGTCATCTGCGGCTGCCTCACCAACCTCGTCGTCAGTCGACGACCCCCTGGGTTCTGCCTCCGGGTCGTAGTCCGACGCGTCACTGTCGTCCGTAGCTGCCCCTTCCTCGCGCCCTGCCCCTCCCTCTCTCGCATCACGAGCAGCTACACTTCCTGCTGCTGCCTCGCATTCTGCTTGTAGCGCGGCTGCCGCTTCGTGAGGCCGAGGTGCAGGTGGGTTTGGAAACATCTTCTTGGTGTGGCCCTTGCGGCCATAGTTTGGGCAGATGAAGTTCCGTTTCCGCAGCGGCGCACGCTCCATGCGGGCGCTCCTCGGATGACCACGGCCACACCGCGGACCTGGTTGGCCCCAGCCAGGAGGCACAGGTTGGCTCAGTCCGGAAGCAGTCAGCGAGCGCATAGGGTTTTCGTAGGTGAGGCTCCAATACCGTGCCGTCTGCCCGCGGGTCACGTGCGCAGTCGGGTCCTCACCCACTTCCATCATTGTAGCACAAGCATGCTGGCATGGCTGACCGAACTCGCGCCACCGACGACAGTCACAGGTTCCCATGGCAAGGTTCACGTGCCTCCGCACGTTTGTGGGGCCACGAACCATAGCCAAAGATGGCCCCTCCATGACCACGTCGTAGTCACGTGCAACTGCAGAGCTGTGAAGCAGGCGTTTCGCGGGAGCCGGGACGAGAGTCTCGTTGCACTTGGCTATCTGCTCGCGGCGGTGCGCCATGATGCCCTGCACGAAGTAGTACACTTGCAGGAAGCAATAGAAAGAGAACAGCTTGCGGAGGCTCTTCAGACGAGCGTTGAGTGACTCTGAAGCGTTGCTTGTGATGTGCCCGCCGCGAGGCACGGGGCACATGTAAGAAGTCCACTTGTGAAGTGGTATGCCACCGGTTTCGTCCCTGCCTGGGATGAGGTAGTCTGTGGCTCGTTTGCTCACTGCGCGTAGATGACGTGCTGCACGGTGAAACTGCTCGTGTGTCAGTGCCTGTGCGCACTTCCACGCCCAATATGCCGCCTTCTTGCCGAACCTGTCCTGAATGTTTCTGCGGAGATGCCATGCACAAAAAGTATGTGTTGCGCCGGGCAAATGTCTTCCCACGGCTTTCGCCAGTCCAGCTTCACGGTCAGACACAATGACTGCACCTGCAGTTGTAACGGAGGGGTACGCTTGTGCCAGCTGCTCGCAAAACCACATCCAAGTCTCCTTGTTCTCTGTGGACACCAGTGCCCACGCCATCGGGCATGCGTGGTCGTTTGCGTAAAAAAATTGCGCAACCAACATGACTTGCTTGTGGCCGTTCTTAAAAAAAGTGCCATCCATGGTCAATATCCTCCTGCTGTAGTCCCAGCCCTGGCGGGTCGCGCCAGGGGCCACAAAGGCCCACTTGAACTTGTTCTGTGCGTCTTGTTCGGCCACAGCATGGGTAGCCGGATCTACGCATTTGAGCTGCATGAACACATGAGCACGGTATTACATGTTTGAACCCAGTAGATGCGAAGACATGTGACGAAGGATATGACATGCGTCGTAGGACGTACCTCGGCACACAGGGCTGGAAACATGGCCCATGATTTCGCCTTGGTGTGCCCAATGTGGTGGGCCTGGGCCATACTTCGGGCACGGTACAGCGTACTGTTGGCCACTTGAATACTCGCAGCTTGCTTGATGATCGCTCTGAGCGTGGCAGGGGGTGTAGTCGGATCCCGCGCCATTTGTTGCGAGATGTGCCGTGCAATCCAGTGTGTGGTACGGCCCGGGCTCCCACGGCCAATTGTCGGGGTGCAGCAGTGGCCCTCTGTGACATGGGACAGCTTCATCGCCCCCAGCTTCGAAGAGACAACTGCACGTACATGCCACGCGCAACCACGTCCGACAGCATTAACGCAGCGCACGTCAATCCGTCCAGGCTCGCTGCGCACCCACTGCAGCCCAAAGCGGTTAGCCACCGCGTAGTCTTCGATGGCCGCCCTACAGGCAGCCATGTTGCGATACTTCTTGCCCTCCACAAGGTCATCACCATCTGCCTTCCTTTTCTTCGTCGTAGAATCGGGCGAGCTGTCGGACGTGGCTGCAAAAGGAGATGACGGACAGAAGGCAAAGCATAGTCGTTAGAGTTCAGTGGGCTGGAAAGTGTGAAAGAACATCCTGTACAGGACGATGTTCGGCAAGTTCTGCGAGTAACAAGTATCAAGAACGCATAAGGGCAAGAGCAGGCTTGCAATACAAGATGAGAGTGAAGCAATTTAAAACCGGGACACACAAATTACCAGTGGAGCCACTAGGACATAGTACATGGTGCCTTGCCCATGTCTGTGTGTAAGGTGGAGCCTCGGTCTGCTTTGGGGAGCGTGGCTCCGTTCGAAACAACCGCATGGTCTCCGCAGCCTCTTCGTCCAAACGTCTTTCCCATTCCTCATAATCACGGTCTTTGTTGAGCCAGAAGAAGACTTCTTCCTCGGCACCTGATTCACGGATGAAATCGTGGTGTGCCGTATTCTGCGGCTGCGCTGGAGGAGGCGCCAGAGGAAGACCATGCTCTGCAGGGCGATTGGCGTGTTGTTGAGGTGGTGCTGCGGGCCGTTCCGCAGTTCGTGCCGCAGGTCGTGCCACAGGTCGTGCAGCGGGCGGTGCAGCGGGTGGTGCAGCGGGTGGTGTAGCGGGTGGTGGAGCGGTTTGTGCAGCGGGTGGTGCAGTAGGTGGTGCAGCAGATGCTGCGGCAGCTCGTGCAGCGCGTTGTTGAGGTGGTGGTGCGGTCCGTTCCGTAGTTCGTGCCACAGGTCGTGCCACAGGTCGTGCAGCGGGCGGTGCAGCGGGTGGTGCAGCGGGTGGTGCAACGGATGCTGCCGTAGCTCGTGCAGCGCGT
>SZWC01003255.1:9190-30880 GCA_023375785.1 Penium margaritaceum
CGAGAGAGGGCGAGAGAGGGCGAGAGAGGGCGAGAGAGGGCGAGAGAGGGCGAGAGAGGGTGAGAGAGGATAAGAAAGGGGGAGAGAGGGGGAGAGAGGACGGGAGAGGGAAAGAGAGGGTGACAGAGGGTGAGAGAGGGTGAGAGAGGGCGAGAGAGGGAGAGAGAGGGTGAGAGATGGTGAGAGAGAGTGAGAGAGGGTGAGAGAGGGCAAGAGAGGACGAGAGAGGGCAAGAGTCGGCGTGAGAGGGCGCGAGACGGCGCGAGGGGGTGCTAGAGAGCGAGAGAGCAAGAGAGCGAGAGAGCAAGAGAGCGAGAGAGGGAGGGAGCAAGAGAGCTAGAGAGCAAGGGAGCGAGAGAGCGAGAGAGCGAGAGAGGGAGAGAGCAAGAGAGCCAGAGTGCAAGAAAGGAAGAGAGCGAGAGAGCAAGAGAGCTCGAGAGTGAGAGAGAGATAGCGAGAGACGGAGAGAGCAAGAGAGCCAGAGTGCAAGAAAGGAAGAGAGCGAGAGAGCAAGAGAGCTCGAGAGTGAGAGAGAGATAGCGAGAGACGGAGAGAGCAAGAGAGCAAGGGAGCGAGAGAGCGAGACAGTGAGAGAGCGAGAGAGCGAGAGAGCGAGAGAGCGAGAGAGCGAGAGAGCGAGAGAGCGAGAGAGCGAGAGAGCGAGAGAGCGAGAGAGCAAGAGAGCGAGAGAGCGAGAGAACAAGAGAGCGAGAAAGCAAGAGAGCGAGAGAGCAAGAGAACGAGAGAGTGAGAGAGCGAGAGAGCGAGAGAGCGAGAGATCAAGAGAGCGAGAGCAAAAGAGCAAGAGAGCAAGAGAGCGAGAGAGCAAGAGAGCGAGAGAGCGAGAGAGCAAAAGAGCGAGAGACCGAGAGACCGAGAGAGCGAGAGAGCGAGAGAGCGAGAGAGCGAGAGAGCGAGATAGCGAGAGAGCGAGAGAGCGAGAGAGCGAGAGAGCGAGAGAGCAAGAGAGCAAGAGAGCAAGAGAACGAGAGAGTGAGAGAGCGAGAGAGCGAGAGAGCGAGAGAGCGTGAGAGCGAGAGAGTGAGAGAGCGAGAGAGCGAGAGAGCGAGAGAGCGAGAGAGCGAGAGAGCGAGAGAGCGAGAGAGCGAGAGAGCGAGAGAGCGAGAGAGCGAGAGAGCGAGAGAGCGAGAGAGCGAGAGAGCGAGAGAGCGAGAGAGCGAGAGAGCGAGAGAGCGAGAGAGCGAGAGAGCGAGAGAGCGAGAGAGAGAGAGAGAGAGAGAGAGGGAGAGAGAGGGAGCGAGGGAGAGAGAGAGAGAGAGAGAGAGAGAGAGAGAGAGAGAGAGAGAGAGAGAGACAGAGAGAGAGTTTGGTCTTGAAGCAAATACCTAGAAGCATCGAAGCAGCCGCATGATGGAGCGACCAGTTTCGAATTACCTCTCCTATAAGTTTGTATTTGGCCATTGGTCGTGACCGATTGAGGCTGGGGGACTACCTTATCACCAAAACAAGCTCTAGGGTTGAAACCGTACCCCTCAGATGATGTTATGCATATAATGACAATAGATTGGGATGATTGTAACAGGTTGTAAATGGGGATAATCATTTCATTTGAAAGCAAAGTTCATTCATCAAGAAATTACACACATCGATTTGACAAAAGGAATGATATTCGAATGATCTAAGGCGAATTGTGGGTTTTTACATCACTTGTAAAGATTGTCCAAATGTGTTAGTGGAGTGAAGAATATGATTCAAGATAGAATAGGTGACCTAAATCTGTTACTTGAGTCCAGAAGGAAAGGTGGCCATGAGTGTAGGTGTTGGAGATTATGACAGTAGTGCCTAACGCTCCTGCCAAATTAGATGGAAAACAGTGGATCGGATAACAGACCAGGCTTAATCATAGGGGAGTTTGAATGTACCGAGGATGATGTCCGTGGGTTCGCTAGGGCGGTTCGGGAAAAGTTGTTTGGTGACATGGAGGAGGAGAGCTTGCCGTCAGAGGCCATGGGGGTGCTCATGGGTTTGTAGTCATCCATGTTGTAGCGCTTCAAGATGTCCATAATGTACCCAATCGAATTGAGCTCGATGGTGCCTGCTTTGGGGTTGCGGTGGACGGCAATCGCGAGGTAGTACTCATGAGGACCCATGTCCTTCATAATGAACCTGCTGCACAGATTTTTCTTGAGGTCCGTAAGGACCTCCTGTGAGGAAGAACACATGACTAGATCGTCCACGTACAACGCCATGAGTAGCTAGCCACATTTTCCCTCCCGAACAAAGACGTTGGGGTCAAAAGATTTTTTCCCTTACTAACAAGCACCACATGTATATTGCTGCTATCTAAGAGACATTGTCTGGCAACATTCCCAGACCACAAGATGTGCTTGATCACCTCTTCACCAAGGACATGTAGAGGAGGAACCACATACACATGTCTAGAGTGTGTGGGTTGTAGGAATCAGAGGACCGGTTGCGTGCGTTCTAGGGCACATTGGCTGAGTTCCTCAATTAGGGTTGTATTGAACCTAGCCTAGATGGTTCTAAGTCCAGTTCCATCGCAGCTTTAGACAGTGCCTCATCGGATGGAGATGGTGAGGAACGGTGTTGACAACATCCCAGGTAGCTTTGAAATGTCCTTCAACTCAGCCCCATCCTTCTCCTTTGAACCCGTTCCACCCGTGTCTTCTTCTAAGCTCTACATGTCACCTACCTCAGAGAATGGCATGCCTCCACTCTCTCTAGTTGACCTTCTAGCTCAGGAGTAGTACCGCTAGAGATGTGTTGCTTCAGGATTATAGAACCTGTAGTCACTCATCTTCGGGCAGTAGAGATGGAGGTAGAGATAGTGTGTTGAGTGGTAGAAGTTTTGCTTATTGCCTATCATGAGGTGTTGGTGGTGCTCGAGGATGTTAAGTTTGAGCTTCGTGATACTGAGATACGTGAGAACGACTCTCTTCTTGAGGGTGAGTTGGCCACAATGTAGGAGTACCTCTGCACATTTGAGTATGCAGTTGGTGTAGGGAGCACAGGGTTGAGCTCCATACACGAAGAGTTTCAGCTCCATCACTTTCCTCTAGCCCAGGAGCATCCAACACCATCTTCTCCACGAACACAACTCTTAATTCAGATGAGGATGGTGTACAAGAGTCTGTTGCTTGCGACCTTTGGCAGATAACAGATTTGGGATTCAACCTCATGTTCCTCTTCCAGTCATAGAGCATTCAAGCAGCATGTTCTCCGCTCCTAAACCCTCGGAATCCGATGAGGGTGATATCCAGGACCCTACAAACTGGGATTTCTAGCGGTCTCCGAGTGTCCAAGGTGAGCCTCACTTACTCATCTCTTCCTTCTCGGGAGCTATTGATCATCATGCGTTATGTAGTGTATGAGCAATTCATTCTTATGGTAGCCATCACAGTCTTAACAACACTTTTGCATTGACAGCCTTATCTCTTCAGATTTAATGAGGTGTAGCTGTTGTTTGATTGTTTTTCCAAGGATTGTTTCAGTCGGGGGGTGATATGGCGATCTGTGCAGGCAACGCGTACGTGGCCTTATGCATGTAGGGCGAGCAGGTTCAGTGCGTCGCATCGGTGTTGAGGTCCTCATTCCCAGGATCCTCTCATCGAGGGAGAGCATGTGTATCTTCATAGCTACTACCCTGTTGAGTACCCAAGGAGGAGTATTTTTGCATGGATTTTGTGTTGTTTGAGTGTCAGATACTGTTGTGTAGTCAGAACTTTACAATTTTCCCCAATGACACTCCAGTAGCTGCACTACTTCTTCTGTGACACGTTTGGTGCATTCTGGCACCCTAGTTCACCCATGAATGGCTGATTATATTTTCTCGGTGGTCAAGATCCAGGCACTCGGTGGTCTATGCAAGTGCCCTGAAAGTCTTCACGATGATTAGCAACATACTTTTTGTGACAGGTTGTGTATTCTCTCTGTAGGCAAGACCCTAGAACATAGAGGTTCGTACTTGCACCTTGGGAGACCTAGTAACTAGGTCTCCCAAGGTGCAAGTACGAACCTCTATGTTTATTGGGTTCATTCATTTCAGGATTTGGGTTTGTCATTTGTGAATTGTATATGGCCCAGAACCTGATGTTTGATGATATGTCCTGGTGTCTTCGGAGGCCTAATTTACCTAGCTTTGGTATACTTGTGATGCTAGCATCTTCCCGTAGAGTTTGAACGTGTTGTAGGTACGTTTCATGTTTTCCAAGATCAAGACCCGCGCATTTGGTGGCCTGTTTCTGTGCCTCAGGATACCTGTCTCCTTTGGTTTCACATTCCATGGTGTTCATGGCCTAGTGGGCTAGCTGCCAGTCCTTAGTACAGAAGTCCACTGTAGGGCTCATTGTTCACTCCCATATTTCCTTAATCTATGCGTTCTAGACTTAGCCAAATTCTGGCCTTAAAATTCTCCCACTCACCAGAGCTCGTGTCTTGTCTAGCATGCGCATAGATGCAGCAAAAGGCTTCTAACCAAGGCAATCTCTACAGTCAAATTTCATGACTGCTTGATTGAGCGCGAATGGGGTGTACGCTTGATTGCCATGCCAGTCCTTACTAAGGTTGCTAGATGGCATATCAAATCGGATGCTTTTAAATATGAAAATCAGGTTGGACTGATGAGGCTACTGGACCCACAACCACGATGGTCAAATCGTCAGCATCCGGAGACCGGACCGTAGGTAAGGAGGCCCGGACAAACCCATCTGCAGGACTAGAATCCCCCATCTGCCAGGAGGCCACACAAGTAGGAACGTGGTCGGCCGCCAGCGACAAAATGCTGGACAAGTCGTGGTAGGTGAGAAACTCAAAGAAGAGATCATCTCGACAATGCCATGGTGAGCAGGGTCCCAAAAGCATCAGGCCTTTGACTGTGGGGAGATGCCAAGGAAGGTACACATCCATCCTAGAGGTGAGACCTTGGATCCCTGCTGGTCCTTAGTATACTAGAAGCAGGCAAGGGACCCCCAAACGCAGGCGCGACAAAGATCAACACGATGGCCGAACCACAACTCGTACACCATGACGTGGTCTGGAAGCAGACCATGCGACAAGCGATTCCAGAACCCCGTCATGTAGGAGAAGCCCTAAAAGGCAAAGGACACCGGAAGACAGCACTCAGACAGCATAACACAAACCGCATCCTCCATGGTGCGGTTCCGACGCTCAAACACACCCTTATGCTGTGGCGTAGCAGGGGTGGAGAACTGGTGAAAAATACTGTACTCGGCAAAGTAGGCATCCATCTCGCCTAAGAACTCACCACCACGATCCGAGCGGAACGTGTTCTGAGTGTGACAAGAATGATGCTCATCCATCATAAGCAACAGGAAGACCGCCCGTGCGTCATCCCTCTTGTGGCGGAGGCTGTAGATCCCCTGCATCCTTGTGAAGTCATTGGTCAGGGTGAGAACATATCGACCCCGATTGGACAAGGACTCGGGTGGGAGAGGACCGAGAAGGTCCGAGTGGACCAACTAAAGTGGGCACAGTGCCCAGGAGGAGGAGTCAGGGTAAGAGCAGCGATGCATCTTACCCAGGATGCAAAAAAGACAATCGGTCTTCGACGGCTTCTCAAAGGAAGCCGCATCAAGATCAAGGGCTGGCTGAGTGCGAATGAGTTTGCACATAGTGTTTGAGCTCACATGGCAGAGGCAACGATGTAACAAGCGTTGGTGCTCAGGGGTGAGAACACTAGTGAAAAACACATGTACAAAAGAGAGAGGGGAAGAAGAAACAAAGGGAATGCAACCTGACACATGATAGAGGTCATCAATAACAGAGGCACAAAACATGATGGCATGTGTGTAAAGATTAGTCACTGTGCCAGAGTCAGCAGAGTGCTCAATAGTGAGCCCCATCCTGGTGTATGCACGAAAAAAGAGCAGGCTGAGCTCAAGAGCAGGGACAAAGAGAACATATGAAAAATTCAATGGGCCAGACGGACCATCAAACCGCACAACCCCAACTCCCTGCACAAGCAACGACTGACCAGACCCTCTGCAAACAGACCAAACGGACATAACGGGACCGAGCACAACGAAGTCACTACGATGACAGGAGGGGGGTATCGGAATGAAAGCTTGACAAGAAAAGGACGAATATCAAAATATCTGAATAACGGTTCAGGTCTGACCACCAAACCACCTTGACTAACGGTCCTTTGGTCGGTCGACCGTTCAGGACTCACCGTCAAGTCATCCCCTAACAAAGTGACAATTGTCACCTGCGTTTGGTAGGTAGAAAGAAGCCATTTTGGTGACATTTTCAACCTGTTACGCTGTCTATTACTGAGGATGTTTATTCCCTCGTACTTAACCCAGAACAGTTCTGCTCATCCTGTTCGCCTTTGGTTCCCCAGCTTCGTCGTCATGTCTTCGCTTTGCTCGCTGTTCGCTCGCTGTGATCTCGCCATCCACTCTCAACTCATGTCTCATCATTATGTCACTCTCAACCTTTCGCTCAGACTCAATACCCTCACTCGATACTCAACCTTCTCTCGCCGACTGCATGTCTACCTCGCTCCTCCTTTGTTACATCACGTCTTTTCAAGCTTCTGTACCTAACTTGTCGCAGTGACTCATGCCTTTCTACTTTCGTCATGTCTTACATGCTCCGCTCCTCACGCACGACGTCTTGCTTCTGCCTGCCTCTGCTAGTGTCATCTCCTTTTGCTGCATTCTTCTGACAATGTGATGGGTGGCTCCAGAGTCAATGATCCAGGTGCCACTCATCTCACGTCTAGTCTTCAACGCTTAGAAACATGCCACTAAACACTCTGCCTCCGCTGGACGTGTAGGAGAGGACTCATGACAATGATGAACATCACGGATTTGTGACTCGTCAAGCTAGTCGATACCATTAGGTCCATCCTCATCACAAGAGCAATGAGATGTGTCACAAGCATCATCACAGGCAACGGACATAGTAACATGAGTTGTCTCGGGACCACTCAACTATGACAACACACTCACACCTACCTGAGTACGAAGTGCCAACAGTTGATGAAGCTCCGAGATCGTGCGATCGCAAGGGTCCATATCACCATTGCCGCCTGGTGAAACGAATGTGCCTCCTGCAGTTGTGGTCGCGGCACGTCTCGTCCATCTATCACTCAAGGAAATCCGTTCCGTGTGTGCCTCCTCAAGGCTGCGCATGATCCAAGTTCAGTCAAGAGACTGCTCCCACTCCGTGTAGCAATGAGCACCTCCACATTTGTAGCAGTGGACAAGAATATCCTGTAATGGGTTGTTACTGCTAATACTGATGATGTCCCTTACCGTGTCACTTCATTCCCTTCTTCCCATGTGCGGCTACTGCAACCTCATGAGTGTGGCCGCTTGGGGTAGAGGAGAAGGAGGAGGAAGCGGTGGAGGAGGGACTAGTGAACTGGGACAGAGGCGTAGGAGGGGTCGCAGTCATTGCTGCAACAAGTAGACTCTACTCATGGGAGACGGTAGCCTCATGAGCCCTTGTGGCCTGGAGGAAGTATTGATCGGCCCATGGAAGTAACTGTAGTGACTCCGAAAACTCAGAGAGAGCCACATGGTCGAAGCCCATAAAGAGCTTCATGTCGTCCAAGTGCGCCTCCATCATGATGGTGTCGAGTGCCCACAGCTATGTCCCACCACCGGTTGCAAGGCGCGAGTAAAGGCGCATCGTACGCCTCTAGTAGTCAGCTGTAAACTCCGTGGAACCCTGAGGGAAGGAGTGAAACTCATGTAGTCGGGCCGCCCTCGTGGCATCGGTCTGCATAACAAGAAGTGTCAAGGCCAGCTCCCAGCCCCGGCGTGGATCTGCTCAGAGTCCACCTCCCGGTCTCACCTAGGAAAGGTCGGAAGTCGACCACAGTCTCCCGCGGCATGGCGTAGAGGAGAACGCGCATTGCTCTCGCTGTTGTCTGGACCTGGTGAGCATCGCGAGTCTGGTACTGGCTGTGGTAGTAGGGTCATAGGCCCTCGGAGCCGGCCAAAACCTGAAACAGGGTCTCCAAGGAATCAAAGGCCTCATCGATGCCGTAACGGGCTGGAACTGTCTCAAATTCCTTCGGTCGTCGCTCCGTGGGGATGTCGATCTCAGGCTTCGGAGATGGTGGATGAGCCAGAGGGAGACCACCGGTGAAAGAAACGCCATCAAAGGTAAATGCTGCTGAACGACGTGGCTGGTCATGACGGTGAGAAGGTGGCGAGGTGACACGCTGGGACCCGAGTCGCAGCTCATGAATTTGCTCCTCAAGGATGCAAATATCCTCCTCACGTGTATCATTCTCCATCTCCTCCGCATCCCAAGTGTCAACAAGTGATGAGGGGTGCTGAGGCTACGATGTTGTACAGGGAATAGACTATTGAACGGATGGTGCAGCTCTAGCAGGTCCTCCTGGTCTCAGCCGTGAAGCCCTTGGACGACCCCTGAGTAACTTTGTGATCTCTTGTAGCGCCTCGATGTGACAGTGGTACTGGCGGTGCATCCCATCCTGCATCCGACAAAGCTCGTCGATCATGAGTAACTGTGTCCATGGACTCATGACGTCCAAAGAGGAGGAAGAGGAGGGGTCTCCTCGCCCCTTGCCCTTATTATGGATTGGCGGCATAGATGTTGCTCAGTATGGGTCCAAACGTCAACAATGTCAGAATCAAGAACTGTTGCATTTCTCTAAAACTTGGAACGTTGGAAAACAATTATGTTTCACCTAAAAATTTGACCGTGTTGGTGCTGACGTCATCACCCACAATGATGATGTCAACATAAAGGTTGTCTAAATGAAGCGAAATTTGGAGTGATTATGTGCCAGAGGATGCTGAATTCATTGGCATTGATTTTGTTCAAAACAACCTTCAAAAGCTTAAAAACGGGGGAGTGACCACATATCCACATAATTCTCAATATCTATCGCTATATCCACGTTTCGCACGTTGACCACGCCATATCCAATCTTGGAAAATTTTGATTCTTTACTAACGCTATATCCAGCGAGAATGCAAAAAAGTGCACTATATCCAAATGTACGCGCTATTTCGACGTTACATGCCATCGAGCAACAATATGCTGACGTCGTCAAACATTAGAGAAAAATCACAAACCACTTTATGGAGGGGTTTGTGACTTTTCTTACAAAGGTTTGCAACAATTTTGAGTGGTGGATCGAAACACCCCATGTGTTGAAAGGGAACATACTGGGCCCCGCCACCGCGAGGCCCAGCATGAGCCCGCGCAAGACTAAAACCCCAAAACCCTGAGTGTAATTTGGGGTAGGGCTTGAGAGTGGTTTGCATGGATAAAAATGGGTTTGCTTCTCTAGAAAGAAAAAAATGGAAAATGTGTTTTCGCTCGCTCGCTCGCTCGCGATTAGCCTTTGTTTTTTCGACTCACAAAACCCCCATTTGTGGATGTAGGGTTTTATGTTTGCGCCGGCTCCGCTTGCGCAAACATAGAGAACCCTAAATCCGCGAATGAGGGTTGAGAGTTGAAAAAGGAGAAAATGTTTAATACTCGATCGCAATTCTCGCGAGGAGGGGGGGGGAGTGAGGGGGTAACACATCACCCCCGTTGCTTCGCTTGATTGGCGACTTCAGTCGTTGATCGGGCATGGCCATGAAAATGGATGAGGCATTTTTTTCAACTTACTTGATATGGCGTAGTTAATGTTCAAGTTACGGATATCTCAGGCTTATGTTGATGCTTGCGCGGATATATCCGCCATATCTCTGAGTTAAAAAAACGTCACCATTTTCATTAGTCCAAAATCCGGAAAACTACTAGATATGAGAGCGTTGTTTTGTTTCCTAGAGCCTATAGGGCACCAAATGAGGCAAGAATGGATGCAATGGATAGGGTTTTGCAAGAGCTTTCTAACAAGCCCTTACAAGGAAAAATCGGTGGTCATTTGGGATAGTTGCACTCTTTCACGTCTGGGGGGGGGTGTAGGTGCAACCTGAGCAAAGCTTCTGGGAACCTTCACGGACCCCTTCTCAATATCATGTGCCCTGGAGAGAGTTGGGAAACCCTTGGCTTCCCCGTGGTGGTGACGCCATGATGTGGTTGCAAGGGTGTCTCTAGTGTTGCAATCTGCTCCGGCAAGTCACCGTTGCTTGGTGGGTCCTCCTAGGACCGTGGATTTAGTGGTGAATCTCACTGCTACTGCCACTGTTGCGTCTCTGCTGCGCAGCTCAGCGGGAGATGCCTTGCTGCTTTGACACCATGAGAAAATACTTGGAAGCTTCCTAGCTTTGCTGCTACTGACGTGGCGACAGAGTCCAGTCAGCAGGCACACTAGCATGCAAGTAGGTGCAAGAATCAGCAAACAATAAGCTCGGGAGACGCGCAAAGTCTCATAAGCTCCAATAGTTTAGTAATGCATAGAAAAGTGACAATTGACAAGTACATAACATAAACACTTGCCACGGTGCACTGCGGGTGACGCACGCGGCAGTGTCAGTCTGTCAAAAAACCGGCCCAAAACCACTGTTTTGGTCGTAACTTTGTGCACAGGTATCCAAACGCAAGACCGTCTGAACCTAGAGATGCAAAATCTTGAGCCAAACGCTACGACTGGTCACACGTACAGATCCGGCATCGATCAGTGAACAGACAGTGTAAAACATGCAAATTGGGCTCAGAAGCCATTCCACCGAGAAAATTCTAGCGGCTACAGAAAAACATTAGAGCATCCTAGCAAGCACACGGGACGTCGTGGCAGTTGTCTGGCAGCTGCTGGTGGATGGAGTCACCTCTCGTCGGTGCTCCAGCGTGAGCTGGGTCCACATCAGGGATCTCCAAGAGCATGGACACAGCCAAGTGGTCACTGTAAGCTGTACAAGCAATCGGGGACGACTCACATCACAACACATAGATGCCGCAAAATGGTTCTGACCGAAGCCAGTCTGATGAGGCAATGTCTACAGTCAAATTCTATCAGTGCCTCATTGAGCTTGAATGGGGTGTACGCTTGATTGCCATGTCAGTCCTCACCAAGAGTGATAGATTGCATATCAAATATGGTGTTTTTAGATCTGAGAAATCCGATCCGAGACTGGTCCAAATCGGTGTCGATTTGGATTTGGATTTTTCAGTGACAAGATTGGGTCAGATAGGGTTTTAGCCGATCCGAGTACCATGCAAAATCCGAAATTCTAAAAATGTACATTTTCCCCATCCCAGAGGTTCAACATGGTGCCCATCGTAGATTTTCATCAACGAATCAAGAGGTGGATAAGAAGATGCATATCTATTAGAAAATTGAGTAAGTCCAAACTAA
This sequence comes from Penium margaritaceum, assembly GCA_023375785.1. NCBI lineage: Eukaryota > Viridiplantae > Streptophyta > Zygnematophyceae > Desmidiales > Peniaceae > Penium > Penium margaritaceum. The sequence continues at coordinate 20,427 of SZWC01003255.1, forward strand.
ATTCAAACTTAAATCCAATCCAAACAATTGGCCAACCCCTTATCTCGGTGTCGAATACGGATTCAATCTAGGTCTGGTTCTTAAGTTCGCATTCGGTTAAAATCTTCTCCTTGCTAATCCAACAACTTCAACACTCTGCCACATCGGTCTCCGACATCTTTCTTGCATGTTCTTGAGCTTGCGCGTACATGTGCTTGCGACTAATAAGTCACCAGTGGCTCTGGATGCTGCGCTTGAGTGAGTAGGGAAAGTACTGTTGGTTTGTGTCAGTCTCGACATGGTGACCTCTGGCCTTGCTGCACACCCATCACACCTGTGCAGGTGATTGACCAAAGGAGAGACTGCATTCCAAGTTGGAACCCATGTTGGCGTACGCCCTCGCCGGGGAACCTGCTTCAGCCGAGAACCTTGCAAGCAGCTCTGTTTTGGCTTTCTCACTATGCATGCATGCTTGCAACATTTCAATGTGCTTGCCTTGCATGGATACAATTGGGGCATTGGCCCATGCTAGTTTTGTCTAGTGTGTCGGAGAAAACCCAGGTGGACTAGGAAAACTCCCACGAGCAAGTGGTGGTTCGAACCACCTCCTTGTGTGGGAGAGAGCGAAAGCGAGCTCGCTGCTCGCTCGCTCGCTCCCAACAGGGAGCACCTCTATGACACGTGACTCCTCTTTGTTCTTGTTTTGTTCTTGGTTGCCGTGACCTAACTTCGCGCACTCTTGCGCCATTGCTGCGAAACCTGTCTTGGTGAGCAACCCCCAAACAGTTGCATCCTTGCTTCCTTGCAGTCTACCACCTCCTACTGGTATCACAGCCGGGTTGCGCGCAACTCATTGATCCTACGGACCTCCTGACATTCATCGCCGTCATCACGACCGTCGCCATTGCCAACGCCACTGTCGCCACACGCAAGCCACAGCTGCAGCAAGCAGCACGCCTTTTGTGCTCCGCCGCATTTTTGCTGCGCTCCGCATGCGCGCTAGGTGCGTGGGCTACGGGATCCTTGCGGATCTTTCACGGCGTCCGTTCGTAGGCATTTGCCCCATCTGCGACTGGGACTCAGAAGCATTGCTCCCGGTCAACAGAGGCAGTGCGAACGGAGCTCACCCGACCTGGACCCGGCTCACCGCGTCCAGGACACGGCAGCAACCGATCTTTGACTGCTCAGGCCGCGGCATCGTGCCTACGCCACCTCTCCAGCAACGCAATCCGACCGTAGCTGTCTCAACTGTGGTGATGCGTCATCCCCTAGCACTCTGACCCCCCCGACCCTGCAGCAGACCTTCTACCAAGTGCGAAGCAGCGTTGGTGGAACCGGCTGCAAAGCTGGCGTCCCGCGGGGCCCTCTGATTTCTACAGTCCAGGCAGTACCACGAGGGGCAGTCTGCTCACAGCCACTCACGCTCACGACGTCGTTCGGGCAGCGACGCGTCGGCCGGGTCTCTGCTGCCTCCACTCATGGGTGCGGCACGTCAACCCTTGGAAAGCTTTACACCTCCCTCTTCTCCCGACAGTCCCCAGCCCCACGTCGTCGTCACTGACAACCTCTCTCTCTCTCTCAACTCTGGACGGCGTTCTTAGAGGACGCTGCCGCCCTCTCTGACATCTTCACATGGACGGCCTCCACTATCCTAGACGCTGCAGCTGCCACCGCAGCTACATTTGCAGCAGTAGCTTGAGCCTTGCGTGCCCCTGCCGCCACATCAGCCGGAAGAGCCGTCGAGTCCTACACGGAGACTGTAGTGGTGCTTGGTCCCGTTGCTGCCGCAGCTGCTGACGTAGGCACGCAGCTTGCAGTAGTCGCGTCCGCTGTTGCATCCTGTTGAATCGGACTCTCACCGATAGTGTTTGTACCCTCTTGTCTGAGTCCGGTCTCCCTCCTCTCTTTGCCTTCGAGGCAATGAGTTACATGACTTAGGTCTGGAACCGTGTTCCCCACGGTCCTCTCCCTTGTACAGTCACCCCTTTCGAACGCTGGTATGGCACTTGTTCCGACCTCCGTCTCGCTTGTGTCTGGGGTAGCATTGCGTCCGTCTGGCTCCCCGAGGATTTGTGCGAGGGCAAGCTCCCTCCACGTGGGCGCCTTTGTCCCTTTCTGGGTGTTTCTGCCCAGTCCAAGGCCTGGCGCTTCTGGGATCAGGAGCGCCAGAGGATCGTCGAATCTCGTGACGCCCTCTTTTTTTAGTCTCTCTTTCTCCGTGACCTGAGTCGCCCTGCGCCCTCTGCCCCCTTGTTCCCGCTCACTCGGTTGCGGGGGGAGGTCGGTCCTGATGTCTTTCCAGCCCCTGCAGTCCCTGCTGCCATTCCTACCCTACAACCTTCTCCCTTGTGGCGTCCCCAGGTGTCTGACACGCTGTCCTCACGGCCCGTTGTGCCTTCCCCGGTCGTGTCACCCAGTGCACCAGTCTCCCTCGCTCCTTCCTCCTCTCCAACCTCCTCTAAGTCCATCTCGCTTGTGCAATCCTCGGCGTCTCCCTCGAGTGCGCTTCTGGCAGCTATCCCCAGCCCACCTGCTCTTGCCATGGCCGCTCCCACTGCCCCGCCCGGTCCTACGCCCGTCTCACCCTTTGTCCACGGTGGACGCCTCCGGGCTCTGCCCACCCGATCTTCCAGTGTCTCGGCGGCGCACTCCCGACCGCCGCAGTCTCGCACTGAGCTGTCCCCACCAGTTCCGACCTGCATGGATGCCTTAGGCCTGGCCACAGGGGTTGTCCACCCCAACTCTGTCCTTGGGTAAACGTTGCTCTTGACGGAGCATGAGCGCGCTCTTGAAGCCGCTGTGCTTGACAATGTGGCAGAGTGTCTTGCGACCACTGCAGGGTCGCCCCCGTCCCCTGATCCGACCACAGTCCGACAGGCACGGGCAGCGTCCGACTCTCAACAATGGGAAGCTGCCATGCAAGATGAGCTGAGAGCTCTAGACGATCATGCCGTATACGAGCTGGTCGATCTGCCACCAGGTCGCAAAGCCATTGACGCCCGCAGGGTGTTCTGGTGAAAACACAAACCCAATGGCGAGCTTGACAAATACAATGCACGTCTCACTGCTAAGGGATTCTCCCAAGTCCTAGGGGTAAATTTCGACAAGACGTTTGCTCCCGTCGGTCGCTACACCACTGCTCGTGCTCTCTCAGTCTTGTGGCTTACCATAACTGGGAACTCGAGCAGATGGACATCAGCAACGCCTTCTTGCACGGACAGTTGGATGAAGAGATCTACATGAGAAAGTGCATAGAAGCTTCCTAGCAACACAGCCGCTGACCGGGCGTTAGTGCCTGGTCAGACGGTGACGACAGTCACAGGTCGTACACACGACGACAAGGGTTTGGCTAGGAGACACAAGACACAGTGTCAGAATGCTTCAATATAGCATATGCAGAGAGAGATGAAAACTGACAGGTCCAAGGCATAAATACCTGCCGCGGCGCACAGCGGGTGTCGCACGCGGCAGTCCAAGAGCTGTCCTAAAACCGGCCCAAAACCACTGTTTTGGCCGTAACTCTGGGCACACATGTCAGAATCCTACGCCGTCTGAACCTAGACGTGCAAAATCAAAAGACGGACGCAGCGACTGGTCACATGCATGCATCCATTGACTGACAGTGAGCATACAATGCAAAAACATGCAAATAGGCCTCATGGCCAGTCCGCCGAAAGGCGCCTGCAAGACGTAGAAGGCACAGCAAAGAGTCCCGGTGACATTTGGGGCTCTGGAACAGTGGTCGGTCAGCTCCAAGCGGGTGGTCCGCCACTTGTCGTTGCGCCGGTGTCACCAGGGCCGCCTGCCTCAGGGATCTGCACGAGTATGGACACGGCCGAGTGGTCACAGTAAACTGTACAGGAACGGCACAAAGCACAACACTCCCCCATGACCAGATGGTACGCATGTCCATGCGCGTGCAGCACTGGTCAACCACATAGTGGGTGACACAGACAGATGAGACGCAAACGTACATCCCACACTCAACCACTGTCACGCATGGGGCGAAGCCCAACAGAACGAATGGCCACCAGGAACTTTCCGCGGACAAGTGCCTTCGTCAAGAAATCAGCACGCTGCAATTCAGTGCCAACCCACATGATGGAGATCACGCGTCGCTCCACCAGATCACGAACGAAGTGATGCTCAACCGCAATGTGCTTTGTGCGAGCATGAAAAACACCAGAGTTCTCCGCAATGGCGAGAGCACTCTGGTTGTCGCAACGCAGCACAATGGCGGGTACTGACNGATCAGAAGGTCATCAACATAGACCAGGATGGCGGTGAAGCGCTCGGGTGTTGGTAGGATGAAGAGTGAGGGGTCTGCCTCGCTCTGTACGTATCCTGCGCAAGTCAAGGTGCCAGTGATCTCCCGGTTCCAACACCGTGGAGACTGCTTGAGGCCGTACAAGGACTTGCGCAAGCGCCAGACCTTGTCACCGTCCTCAAAGCCTGGTGGCTCAGCCACGTAGATGTCCTCATCCAAAGAGCCATGGAGGAACGCGTTGTTCACATCCATCTGGTGTAGTTCCCAGTCATGCTGAGCCACTACGGCAAACAGGGCTCGAGCTGAGGTCATGTGGCCGACAGGGGCAAAGGTGTCAGTGTAATCAACTCCCTCAATCTGAGAGAACCCCTTGACGACCAAGCGGGCCTTGTAGCGTTCCACTGAGCCATCCGGCTTCACTTTCTTGCGAAAGACCCACTTGACCTGAATCGCCTTCCTCCCAGGGGGAAGGTGGACCAGCTCGTAGACTCTGTGCTCTCGGATAGCGCGAAGCTTATCCTCGCAAGTAGCTCGCCAGGCATCAGCATCCTGCGATGCAAAAGCCTCCCTCAATGTGCCCGGGTCGGGCGCCATAGAGGGGGAACTCTGCGTGACAAGTGCACACGCCTCAGTGTCAGGCCTGACGGCCACGAGATCAGCTGCTGCGTCACAGGCGATATGGAACTCGCGAGTGACCAGGTCGTGCCCTATGGGGCACGCTGGGTGTACCTCTGAAAGCTTAGTGCGGACACTCAGGCCTAAGGCCTTCGTGCCTGGATCACCGCTCACGATGTTGCGAGAGGAACGCCTGGGTCCGGGACCCGACGCTCGCTGAGCTCCGGAATCCAGTGGTCGAAGGCGACCACCGGGCTCACGGGAGTAACCGGAGGTCGAGGGGCGCACCTCAGGCTCAGGAACAGGTACGACCACAGGGACAGGTACGACCACAACTGGTGAGGGTTGAGACTAGGCAGCCGGAGATGCCGTGCGAGGAGAAGTGTGTGTGGGGGACACTGAGCTGGGGATGACAGCGGGCAAGGCTGGCCCGGACACTGAGACAGGAGTGTCAGTCGACGTAGGGACAGGAGTGGGCTGGGCTGAGTCAGACGCCGGAGCAGGGGTGCTAGTGGACACAGGTGGTGATGCAAGAGGAGCCGTGCGAGCAGCGGTACCTGTGGGGTGTGAAACAGGCTGAATAGGCGGGATCTCTGGACCAACGGCAATGATAGCCGGATCATCAAGTGCTGGAGATCGAGAGGGGACTCGAGCGGACACATCAGCCTCACGAGACATGGTCGCTGGCGGAGAAGTCTCCCCCATCCGCCGAGGACCCTCACAGGAAGGGACATGAGCTGCAGGAAGGGCTGTGATCGAAGTCAGATCACGGTATGTGAGAGACTAAAAAAACAGCGCGTCACGGGACTCAATGACACGATGGCGAGTGGGGTCCGAAAAGCGCCAGGCCTTCGACCGCGGGGAGATGCCGATGAAGGCACACAAGCGACCCCGAGGGGAGACCTTGGATCCCTGCTGGTCCTCGGTGTACCACACGGAGGCCAGGGAACCCCAGACGCGTGCGAGACGAAGATCAACACGGTGGCCAAACCAGATCTCGTACGGTGTAACATGATCCGGAAGCGGACCATGCGGGAGGCGGTTCCAGACCCACGTCACGTAGGCGAAGCCCTCGAAGGCGAAGGACTCCGGGAGAACGCACACAGACCGCATGGCGCGGACCGCATCCTCCATGGTGCGGTTCCAGCGCTCAGAGACACCGTTATGCTGTGGAGTAGCAGGAGCGGAGACCTGGTGAAAAATGCCATGCTCAGCAAAGAAGGAGTCCATCTCACCGAGGAACTCGTCGCCGCGATCGGAGCGAAAGGTATGTAGTGTGTGGCGAGACTGAGGCTCAGCCTCCACGAGCCAGAGCCGAACCGCAAGGGCGGCGTCGCTCTTCTGACGCAGACTGTAGACCCACCGCATCTGGGTGAAGTCATCAGTCAGCATCAGAACATACCGGCCCCTCACGGACAGGGACTCGACCGGGAGAGGACCAAGCAGGTCCGAGTGGACCAACTCGAGAGGCCTCAGCGCTCGTGAACGTGAATCAGGGTAAGTGCACTGGTGCATCTTTCCCTGAGCGCAAAAAAGGCAGTCGGTCTTGGGTGGCTTCTCGAAAGAAGCCACGTCAAGGCCAAGAGCGGGCTGTGTCTGTATGAGCTTCGACACAGTGTCGGAGCCCACATGACACAGACGTCGGTGAAGCAACCTCTGGTGTTCTGGGGATAGAATACCAGTGACAAAAACACGACCAGAGGAAGGGGGAGAGCAAGGGGAGGATGGCCGAGCAATGCGCTACAAATCATCTACGACTGAAGCACGCAGGACAATGCTACGGGTGTCAAGAGCAGTCACCGTCGCTGAGTCAGCGGTGTGCTCAACGAAGAGACCCATCAGAGTGCAGGCATGCACAGACAACAGACTGAGCTCAAGATCAAGTACAAACAGCACGTCAGAGCGATACAGGGGGCCAGACGGACCATCAAAGCATAAAATCCCAACACCGTGGACCGGTAAGGACTGACCAGAGCCTGTACAGACAGAACGGACAGTCGTGACAGGACCAAGTACCACAAAGTCTCTCCAACGACACGTCATGTGGTGGGTGGCACCGGAATCGATGATCCAAGTGCCATCGGAGTCACGACTGGTGGACATCAGTGTACAACGAGCAATGGAACACTCGGCATCAGAGGGATGCTGAGTCGTCAGTGGGAAGGAACGACGTACATCACGAAGGTGAGACTCATGAATCCAGTCAGTGCAGTCAGGCCCATCATCATCACATGCATACTGTGCGCCCCCACACACGTCATCACGAGTCACGAGGACGGACGAACAAGCAGTCTGTGACCCACTCGATGATGACAACACACTCGCACCTCCCTAAAAGCGAAGTGCCAGAAGATGACGAAACTCGGCGATGGTGCGGTCACGTGGGTCTGGAGCACTGCTGCTCGCTGGTGGGGATGCAGGAACAGCTGCAGTCGTGGTCGCCGCGCGTCCAGAGGAGTGTGCGGGCGATGTGCCGGGCGTGGTGCGGGCAGCATGAGCAGCCTCAAGTCCACGAGTGATGCGCTCCCAGTCAAGCGGCTGCTGGAACTCGGTGTAGCGATGGGCACCTCCACAGTTGTAGCAGTGCACGGAACGACCATTGCTACCATTGGATGACGGCTGCTGCTGACCCGATCCGCGCTTCCTATCCTTCTTCTTCCCCTGGGCAGCTGCTGCAACGCCCTGCGTCTGCATGGGTGTAGACGGGGTCGAAGAGGAGGAGGAAGATGAGGTCGTGATGGAGGTAGATGAGGGTGACTGCAGGAGGGAAGATGGTGGTGAGGCGAGGACTGCTGCAGCGAGGGAAGTCTCCTGATGTGCTATTGCTGCCTCGCTGGCCGACGTCACCTGGAGGAAAATCTGATGGGCCCAAGGGAGCAGCTGCAGGGTGGCTGAGAAAGGCTTGAGAGCAGCGTCGCTGTACCGTGTGAAGATGTCGGTGTACTCCAGGCGAACTCCGAGCAGGATCGTCCGAAGTGCCCACAGCTGTGTGCCCCCTGAGGTCCCCAGACGCGTGTAAATACGCATGGCGCGTCGCCAGTAATTCGCCGCGGGCTCCGCTGGTCCCTGACGGAGCGAGTGGAAAGCACGAATGTGTGACGCACGCGTAGCGTGTGTCTCTACGGCGAGTAGGGACAACGCCAGATCCCAGCCTCCACGAGGATCAGCTCCGGTGCCTGTGCCAGCCTCGCCGAGGAAGGGGCGGAAGTCGACGACAGTCTCGCGTGGCATGGCGTAGAGAAGTCCTCGCATGGCCCGGGCTGCTGTCAGCACCTGTGCTGGATCTGTAGACTGGTATGGGCTGTGGTAGTAAGGCCACACTCCCTCGGAAGTGGCCAACACATGAAATAGGATCTCCCAGCAGTCAAATCCATCCTTGCTGATGTACCGTGGAGGTGGTGCCTCAAAGTCCTTTGGCTGCCGCTCCGTGGGGAGAGCAACCGCAGGCTGAGGAGGGCGAGAGACGGGGAAAACTCCTGGAAGGGAGTGATCACCGGGGAAGTCAGGTGACGGTCGTATCGGGGAGACGGGTGGAGGTCGGATACCCGTCTGCAGCTGACGGAGGCGCTCCTGTAGAAGACGAATCTCCCGCTCCTGGGAGTCATCCTCGAAGCCTGGCATGAATGGCTCGTCATCAAGGAGGTCCGCAGGTGGTGGAGAAACCACACCAGGAGGTGAAGCAGGCGGAGCACCTGTCACGGGCACCTGGGCCGAGTGCTGGGTGGAGGCCGCAATGCCGGCAGCTCCCTTAGAAATCCTCGAAGGAGCCGTGGACTGAGCACGCAGGAGCTCAGACAGCGTGCGGATCGTGTTAGTCTGCTCTCGCTACAGACGACGCATCTCCTCCTGCTGGCTGCGCAGGTCTGCAAGGGCCTGCGAGCGAGGACTCAATACCTCTGAAGAGGAGGAGGAGGGATCACCTGGTCCCTTGTCCTTGTCGTCGGGCGAACTCATGTCGCCGCTCACTATGGGATGACAGGTCAAGTTTGCCGGATTTCAAAAGTGTCTGCGTTTCTCGGGGAGTTGAAACAATGGCAACTTTTGACTTTCCGGATGGAAAATTGGCTAAGTGTAATGCTGACATCAGCAAGTGGTTGCTGACGTCAGCACGGCCTGATGACGTCAGCACTCAACAATGCTGACGTCAGCTCGTCCCCTTCTTTTTTTTTGTTTTCACGGTTCTGTCGCGTGTGGAGCCGCCTCGCGGTGGCGCGCGGCAGCTCCGCAGAAGCTGCACAGCAGCTTCCGCCCAGCTGCTGCTATAGCTGTGCTATCAGCTGCAGCAGCAGCTGCGTAGCTGCATGTGCAGCGGTGGCAGCAGCGGCTGCGCTGCTGCTGCTGCTGCTGCGCGCGGCGGCTCCTGCTGTGCGCTGCAGCTGTTGCTGGCTGCCGCCGCAGCGCGCTGTTGCTGGCTGCCGCCGCCGCGCGCTGCTGCTACTGCCACTGCTGCGCTGCTGCTGCCGCCGCGACTGCCGCTGCTGCTGTTGTGCCGCTGCCGCTGCTGCGCTGCTGCTGCCGACGCTGCTGCTGCGCTGCTGCTGCCGCCGCTGCTGCCTCGTTGCTGCTGTGTCCGCTGCTGCTGCGCTGCTGCTGTGCTGCTGCCGCCGCCGACTCTACTGCTGCTGCTCTGCTGCTGCGGCTGTGGGAGGACGGCTGCACGCACCGCAGCCGCCACACTCCTCTGCGTGGCGGTAGACGCCGCTGCTGCTGCCTCTGCAGCTGCGGTCTCACGTGGTGGGTGGAGTACGTTGACGGCGACCGGCCGTCTCCAACGGATCCCAGAAAACTGTGCTGCAGCGGTGACTCTCACTGCTGCTGCTTTGCTGCGTCTCTCCTGCGCAGCTCAGTGAGAACTGTCTCACTGCTCTGATACCATGAGAAAGTGCGTAGAAGCTTCCTAGCAGCACAGCCGCTGACCGGGCGTCAGTGCCTGGTCAGACGGTGACGACAGTCACAGGTCGTACACACGACGGCAAGGGTTTGGCTAGGAGACACAAGACACAGTGTCAGAATGCTTCAATATAGCATATGCAGAGAGAGATGACAACTGACAGGTCCAAGGCATAAATACCTGCCGCGGCGCACGGCGGGTGTCGCACGCGGCAGTCCAAGAGCTGTCCTAAAACCGGCCCAAAACCACTGTTTTGGCCGTAACTATGGGCACACATGTCAGAATCCTACGCCGTCTGAACCTAGACGTGCAGAATCAAAAGACGGACGCAGCGACTGGTCACATGCATGCATCCATTGACTGACAGTGAGCATACAATGCGAAAACATGCAAATATGCCTCATGGGCAGTCCGCCGAAAGGCGCCTGCAAGACGTAGAAGGCACAACAAAGAGTCCCGGTGACATCTGGGGCTCTGGAACAGTGGTCGGTCAGATCCAAGCGGGTGGTCCGCCGCCTGTCGTCGCGCCGGTGTCACCAGGGCCGCCTGCCTCAGGGATCTGCACGAGTATGGACACGGCCGAGTGGTCACAGTAAACTGTACAGGAACGGCACAAAGCACAACACTCCCACATGACCCGATGGTACGCATGTCCATACGCGTGCAGCACTGGAACAACCACATAGTGAGTGACACAGACAG
>SZWC01003255.1:69644-96331 GCA_023375785.1 Penium margaritaceum
GGGGGGGGGGGGGGGGATGTTTGTGGTCCACGTAAGAGAAGCGTGGACCACAATTTCTGGTCGCTGGACTGGCGATGCTAGTCCAGCGACATGCTTCCATGTTCTCAGTATCACGCACAGTCCAATGCAGTTGAACGACTCCTCTCTAGACTTAAGGTGCCACTCTAAAATTATGCAACGCTGAAAACATGTCACGCTCGAAACATGGCACGCTGAAACCCCACCAGTACTGCCCTGCAGTGCGTTGGCGATGCTCGCATGGCTCCTGGCTGCCAGAGTCACAGCACCCATGTCAGACGCTGCAAGACCGAAAGCATGCCCTGTTGGAGGCGTCCTCATGCACCGCACACAGCCTTCCCTACCACACTCTCTCACACCGCCCCTGCCTGCAACTCCCCACAGCGTCTGGGACGCAACTGCCAGCACGAAACAGCTCGCCCCCGCCGCACAGAGGCGAGTTCAGCTGCGCGGGAAGTACACTGAACAAGCCTCACCACTAGCCACACCCTGCACGCAGTGAAGGGACGAAACAAAGCAGGAGACCAAACGCAGCCCTGCACACATGCATCGAGGGGGTGTGTGCCCCCATCCCTGCATTCGTACCTTGCTGCGGGTCAGTCTGTGCCGTGCAGGGGTCCAGAATCGAGAGAGCTAGCAGCGCCGCCATTACAACAGCGAGCCTAGAGCCGCTGCCGCCGCCAACGCTGCTGCTGCTTCTGCTGCTGCTGCTGCTGCTGCTGCTGTCGCCGATGCCGCACATGGGCCCTTGTTGACGTCGGCGGGATGGGCAGAGGCATGGAGGCGGCGACTGAGGGGACGTGAGGGGTAGCGCATGCGGACCATGTGGCGGTGCCCTTGGTTGGCAATACCACGATGACAATGGCGCAGACGACGACTGAGCGCCCTTGCAGCGCCCTTGCAAGTCCGACCTAGGTGGATTTGGTTGCTCTGATCCGGCTGACCCTCCTGGTCCTGCTTCTGCTCCCGGTGTCGCTGCACCTGCAGCTGCTGCTCTGAATTCTCGTGCTTCAGCTGCTGCTGCTTCTGCTGGAACAGACCCTGCTGCTGCAGCTACTGACACGTGTGCAGGAGCTGCTGCCAGGTCTGGCGCTGCCGATGCCGCTGAGGCTGGCGCCATGAGCAACGGTGGCGTGGTGGTGTGCGAACGAAGTGCACGAACTGGAAAGAGGCGCTTGTGCGTGTGCGTGTGCGTGTGCGTGCGCGTGCAGGGATGGATTGGGCTAGAATGACATGGGATGAGATGAGACGGGTGAAATGGGACGAAATGGGAGTCCGTGTGGCGTGTGAAACTCCAAATAACCCTCGACGGGATGGACTTTCACCCTCGTCCCCTTTGCTCCACCCTGGGCAGTCAGTGGGAGGATTACTCAATGAGGAACGACTTCCTCACATGGACAGCGGAGTGTGAGCCCGACACCCCAGCGGGGAACGACCCCGGCACAGCAGGATAAGTGTCACAAGCCACACGCCAAGCGTCACTTGGAGCGAGAGAGCAATGCACAGAGGGCGTGGGGAGTTTCTTGGCGTATACGTTCGCCAGCGCGTTGCCCGGGCCGCATGCTTGGCAGCAGAGTTGCATCCCAAGGCAAGCTCACGTGCACGTCGACTTCTGAGCAGGAGCAGTGTGTACGCAACGGCAGGCCAGCCGTCCAGCCTTCTGGAGAGAGCTGGACGGTGGGACTGCGCAGGAGAAAGGTTGAAGTTACAGACCGCCGCATCTCGTCGCCTTCACGAAAAGGACAGGAAATCCGACGCTTCCGCCTGCTCCCGTCGCCTCTACGACGACGGGGCATACGTCATCACCGGCGCGCAGCTTTGAAGGGTCAACGAGAAGTCGACCTGTGTCGTACACGGCACGGTATGTAGGGCAGCGATAACATCTGCAACACCGGAGGTCATCGGACGCTCCAAAATGTTTTCAATGATTGTAAGGATTTCACGACACATCAGGAGGATGAACAGATATCTTTTTTTTTAGGCCGCGGCTGGATGGGCATGGAGACCGTATACATCATCTTCCTCCTGTGCATGATGTCATCATCTCAATTTCGTCGCTTTCCTCGTCGAACGTCGGTATGAAAATCTTGTTTGTTGCAGGTAACAGTAAAAACACGATAACAAAACCTGCGACAATCTCCATCTTGCGCGGTAACTTTCCTTGCTTGAAAGACATTGTACAAAACTTAACACGAGGTGAGGAGGGTGAATAAAAGTTTTTCCATGCCCACCCAGCCGCGGCCTCAGTATGATTCTATCTTAGGTTGGGTCATTCTATTCGTTTGGCCTTGATTTCAGACATCCTCTAGCGAAGGGCCACAACTCGTATTCAACACACACAGTTAGCATGATTTGATGCCACTTTCAACATTTGGCCATAATAGAAATGGTCTTGCCTTACATTACTAACATATTTTCAATAAAAGTGGTCACACCATCTTTCAATTATGGTCATTACGGCAAACCAAAGGGAAAGGACTATTTTGGAAAGTACATGTTGAAAAACATAGCCAATTGAACCACTAAAGATCACAATGATTCAACCGTTGTGCTTGAGTCCATACGAGAATATTAAATGTATTTTTTATGGTTTTATATTTTAATATTTCATTCTTGGGCTAAAAAATTACAATTCATGAAAGGTCAAGATTTCACTGAACAAAGAAACAATATCTATTATCTATTTTTCATGATCTGAATAAGATAAAGCATAAATTAAAAATAAATAAATTTCCACGATTAAATCAATGTATCCCATCACCAACTAAACCAAAAAAACCATGAATAGTATTTTTAATTTAAAAATCAAGATCATGTAAAACACAATTTGATTAGCAGCTATCATTTGTGATACTTTAAACACCGTAATTTTAAAATTGTATAAGTAATTTTAATTATACTATTCTCTCACTTGCATATCTCCTTATAATATTCAAATTCTTATTTGATTTAGTTATGAACATAAATCTTGCAAAGATCATTCTAGATTTTCCTAAAATGTGATTTACATATATGTTTTATAACCTCAAAAATTTAATGTGTAATAATTTTTGGTTTTACAAGTCAATTTCATTTATTTTGCTTGTGGAAATTCCTTGTTAATAATCTTATGCTCTATGAGGTCCCTTCAGTTAACAACATATTTATGCATAGTGTTATTTCCATCGGCCACCCTCATGGCCAACATTAAAGGAGTGTGTCATCCCACGCTTGATAATGGCCACTTCTAGAAGGCTTGATACAAACTGCATTCTATCGCTGACATGGATGAAGACTCCAAGCCATAACCAATTTGCAATGGAAAAAAAAATCCATCACTAAATGAAGAAAAAAACCCTCATGTTTGTGCGATGCTTTAGGGCAAATTCTTGGCAAAGCCTCTCAAGCCATTGTGATTTGTGAAGTTTGGTGTGTGGAATTATTCAATGAATTGAAAAGCACCTGTTACTTCTACCTCATTTAACCCTTCAATTGACCTCCGTCCACACGAAATGGGACAAATGTAGACGATTCAGACCAAGGTGGCCTGTCTCGCTGATTTTAGCTCATTTCCTCCTGCTTATTGAATCAACAAAAAATTATTCAAGTACAATATTGATCAAACAGAAAAATCTCATCTGAAATTACAGCGTGGGTTCAAGGTGCAAACCAATGCTCACTGGCTATAGCACGTGATTTTGGGGGGCACTATGATGCGGCATGTGAAGTCTGCGTACTCATTCAAATTTAGCCACACGTCCATGTTATCACACAGTTGGCGTTGAATGGCCTAGAAGTGTAGAAGGTCGTGCATGGGGGTGTTTGGCGTTCCAATATTTGCCTTACTGTCCTCAAACATATGCGACCTCGAAAACTGTGGCATGTCTTATAAACCACTCCATCACTGTCAATAATACACATGTTATCCTCCGGATGATAGACTTCGGTCATGCAACTTGTAGGACATGCCGCAGATATTGAAGTCCTCCAGCTTTAAAGACAAGAAAAATGCAATTTTAGCATGGTTCTTGAAGTAGCATACAAAAATGGTCAGTCGTTGTAGGAGCAAACAAAAATGGCCACCCCGTTGAATAGCACAAGAAAATGGCCGCTCGTTGTACGAGCACACAAAAATTGCCACCGCTTGATGTAGCACACAAAAATGGCCACACAAAAGAAAGGACACAAAATGGCCACCGCGCATTAGTGATGCCACGGGAGCAGCCGGCCGTTGCAAAAAGTTGGTCACCCCTCTACTTCGCAGTATTACTTTCTCTCTTTCAAATAAAAGTCGATTTAGTTTTAACGGAAGTGAAACATGCGTTAATCCTCGATATCAAAACACTATCCTAGTGACAGAAATTTGCACCTCATAAAGAAAAGTCCGCCTTCGTCTCACTTCGCACTTAGACTTTGCCTCCAGGTGGACATTTTTATGTGCTCCTTCATGGGTGGCTATTTTTGTGTGCTACCTTCAAAACAGGGCTACTAAGGTAGCACATAAAAATATCCACCCATGAAACAACACACAAAAATGTCCACCTGGAGGCAAACTCTAGGTGCGAAGTGAGACGAATGCAAACTTGTTTTGTGAGGTGTGAACTTCTGTCATTAGGGTCATGTTTTGACATCGGAGATTGATGCATCTTTTACCGACACTAAGACTAAACAGGATTTTCTTTGATAGAGAGAATGTACTACTACGAAGTAGACGAGCAACCAACGTTTTGCGAGGGCCAGCATCTTACGTGGCATCACTTGCGCGTTGTGGCCATTTTTGTGTGCTTTTTCGCGTGTGGCAATTTTTTGCGATGGCTATTCTTGTGTGCTACTTTAGGCTGTGGGAATTTATGTAAGCTCATAAAACAAGAGGCCATTTTTGTGTTCTATTAGACGGGTTGGCCATTTTTATGTGTTCGTACAACCACAGGCCATTTTTGTGTGCTACTTTAAAAACCATGCTAAAAATGTATTTTCCTCCTTTAAATACTGCCTGCAAAAACAAGGCGTGGACAACATAACGTATGAGACCCACGTGTTGACACGACTGTCATGAACTGAGTGATTCACAAATGGTCGTTACAACTGAGGTATCCATCCATGTGAAAATGAACTTCATGTATCTGCAGTTTTCATGTAAGTATCACCATATCCAAAAAGTGAACAACAATAACAACAACAACAACAACAACAACAACAAAAACAACAACAACAACAACAACACCACAATATCCATTTTAATGGCCATGCCTGATCGACGACTGAGGTCATCGATCGAGGGAAGAGAGGGGGTGATGTGTCACCCTTGACGCTTGTTTTACCCCCCTAGCTTTGCTCCCCCCCTCTTCATGCGAATCCCGATAGGGTTTTATGTTTGCGAAAGTGGAGCCCACGCAAATCTAGATCCGAACATTCGCGAATGTGGGTTTGCGAGTCAGAAACAAATCAAAAGAAGAAAACCGCTCGATCGCGATCGAGCAAAAACGACTTTTCCAAATACGTTTTTCAATTAGGCAAACCCATTTTTATCCATGCAAGCCAATTTCAAACCGTTACCCAATATTAAACTCAGGGTTTCATGACTTCATTGTTGTGCACGCTCTTGTTCGGCCTCGCACTAGCGGGGCCAAACAGGTTCTCTAACGGACTCGACAGAATCCTTGGTCGACTAGGTCAAAACCGCGCTGCTTGAGGGTGTATGACCCTCAAGCCATCCCATCTCACCGCCCACAGTCCCTAGTGACCCCGCTGGAGCCATGTGGCTCCTTCGTCCGGTCGGCGTGGCATTGCCACGCTACACTCCCCACACTAGGAGTGAGAGCCACCTCTGCATCTCCCGTAATCCTATCTTGGGAGTCAAGCCCTCGAGCTCTGATACTGATGTAACAGATTCAATAAAATCCTTGGCAGACTAGGCCAAAATCGCGGTGCTTGAGGGTCTCCGACCCTCAAGCCATCCAGTCTCACTACCCAAAATCCCAGGTGACCCCACTCAAGCCACGTGGCTCCTTCGACCGGTCAACGTGGCACTGCCATGCTACAGGTTCCCTTTCAACACATGCGGTGTTTTGGACCCCCCACTAAAAACTCTCGCAAACCTTTGAAACAAAAGTCACAGAAATATCTATGGAGAAATTTCATATTTTTCTTTCATGTCTGACGATGTCAGGATATTGTTGCTGGATGGCATGCGATGTCAACATAGCATTTACATGTGGATATGGAATTTTTTTTTGCATGCTTGCTATATGTAGCAGCAATGGAGAGGTGAAAAGTTCCAGAATTGGATATGGCTTTGTCAATGTGTACAACGTGGATATGGCAAAAGATATTGAGAATTCTTTTAATATTGTTGTCAAACAGAAATGCTTCACCCCTCTTTCCTCACGTGGCCATGTGCATCTCAACTCTGTGGGTTGAAGAGAACCAACGGGAGTCAAAACGTTAGAGTGTGTGGAGCACAAGAGTCAAAAGGCGAGAGTGAGGATTGCTGGCGGGTGGAGCGAGTTATTCGAGCCCACCCATTGGCCAGCAACGTGGGGCTCGCTGGTGCCCACTCGAAGTGCAAGGGGATAACCCCTCTCGAGTTCCACAATTCCACAAAACCCAAACCTGAAGTTTAGGTCTAAACCATGCCAGTTCAAACTACCACCAGCTCGGATGTAAGACAAAACAATGTCACCAAGGCATCGCAGTTCGAATAGGCATTAGCACCAAAGCTGATTGTATTTGAACCAAGGTGTGGGCGCTCCAGACCATACCTTGGTCTTGAGCGCCCAGACCAAGGTATGGTCTGGGCAAATCAGACACGCATGGTGATGGCTAGAGTGCATCCGGTGGCTGCTCGGTGGACTCGCGTCCGCTCCCCCATCCTTTTGTAACCTCCACCTCATCAAGAGTTTGCACAACAAAGGACGTGAGCCGAGAGGTCACACTAAGTACACAACATGACTCCCCCCATGAACACACGGGGAACAGGTCCACAAATGTAGCAGCACTGATGCAAACGACATCACAAGAGGAATGATGAAAAACAATCGCGAATGCAGCTCAAGGGTAGAGTTCATTCCAGAGTACAGGCAGGATGCAATCCCATACAAATGAGTAGCTCCTAGAAACTTTGTATGGCTTATGGCCTTTGTTAGAAAGTCAGCACACTACGAGTCAGTGCAAACCCACATGACCTGAATTTTACCTTGATCCACTAAGTTTTGGATGTAGTGGTACTCAACGTTATTGTGCTTTGTGCATGCATGGAACACGCCAGAATTTTTGTGTGATGGCCTTAGCGCTCTGATTGCCACACTGAATCACAACGGGGGGCATGGACTGAACTAGCTCACGCAACAGACGCACCAACCACACACTCTCAATCGCGCCAGCGTCCAGAGCCACGTACTTTGCTTCTACAATGATACGAGAGATGTAGCCCTGCTTGCCACTACGCCATGAGACGACTGTTCCCCCTATGAGGAAGATGTAGTCGATGCGACTCTTGCCGTCCGGACTCCACGCCCACTCACTGTCTGTGTATTCACCAAGGACCACCGAGGCTTGCCCTTGGTAGTGAAGTCTCATGCGAACAGTGGAAACGACGTACCACACGCTCCGAACTGCAGCCTCAAGGGCTTGTCTACACGACGCCTGTGAGAATTGTGCAAGCAGGTTGACTATGAAGGCGATGTCTGGTCGTGTCGACGTGGCTAGGTACATGAGTGAGCCAATGACTTGCAAGTACAGGGTCATGTCGACAAACTCTCCCAGCTTTGTTGGATCATCGACCCTCAAAGCGTCCTGTCAATTTGGGGTGATCGGAGTGGACGCTGTGCGCACGCGGCTAAGTAGCTCGGCAACGCGCTCCCCCAGAGTGAGGGTGTATTGCTCCTGATGGATCAAGAGCGTTCAACAAACGCGATCACAAACAATCTGCATGCCTTGAAAACTACAGCCTCCAAATCTATCATTTTGTACGTCGATTGTTGCACGCCTTTGGCCGTCTCGATAGCCTTTATGTCAGGCCAGGCGATCACAAGGTCACCAACATAAACTAGGATGGCCAAAAAGGTAGCAAAGGTCTGGGACAAGAAAAACGATGGGTCCGCCACCCTCTGGACATAACCCGCTTGCAGGGGGTGCCTGTGATCTCCTTATTCTAGCATCAAGGCGACTGATTTAGGCCGTACATCGCTTTTCGTAGCCGGTACACGCGGCCACTGCCATCCGCAAACCCTAGGGGCTGGACCATGTACATCTCTTCTTCCAGTTTTCCATGTAAGAATACGTTATTGACATCCATCTGGTGGAGTTCGCAGTCGTGGTGGGCCACCTAGGATAGCAGACCCAAGGCCGTGGTCGTGCGTCGAACTGGTGCGAAGGTCTTTGTAAAGTCCATCCCTTCCACCTGAGAGAATCCCTTCGCAGTCAAGCCATGCTTTGTAGCGATCAACTATGTTGTCTGGCTTCAACTTTTTCTGCAAGTTCCACTTGGCCAAAACGGCCTTTCGCCCGGGTGGCAGGTCTACAAGATCGTAAACCCCATGTTCCTTGATAGCCGTCAGCTCAGCCTCTCATGCTACGCGTCACAGTGCTGCATCGGGTCAAGCCAAAGCCTGACGCGGTATGCTTGGGTCCGGTGTCACTCGCACCACATTGGGGTCAAGGGCCACAGCATCTCCACCACGCATGGCCAATGCATAGGCCGAAGGCGGAGGGCCAAAAATGACGGTGGACTCTGTGGAGTCAACGGGACACTCGTGTGCAATGAGAGCGAGGCCTATATCGTAGTCCGGGTGGATTTCAGTGAGCCCCTGCACACTAAGGCCCAAGGCCCTGATACCAAGGGCGCCGTTGTGCAGGCTACGAGTAGGGCGTGGGTGGAGGCATCCACCCTCACCTCGCCAGTATGGTTCTGGTGACATTATAGTTCGGGTAGGTGGAGGAGACTCGTTAGGCACGGACCCAACTGGCAATGTGCTAGGTGATGCCGGTGCGTTTACTAAGCAGACGGAGGTTGAGGACAACGTAGGCAAAGTAACTGGTGACATAAGCAAAGTGACTAATGCACATGACTCAAACAACACTAGTGACTCTGTTGGTGATGTAGGTGCTGGGGACATGGGTAGCACTGGTGACAAGACAGGTGACATAGACTCCCGTATTGTAGGAGATGTTGGTGAAACGGTGGACGCGGGTAGGAAAGGCGATGCGGTCAACGCGAGCGGCATAGACGACGCTGGCGATTTAGCTGGTGAGTGGGACGGACCAGTAGCGCCCAAGCTGACCGGGACAGCACCATCGGTCAGCCCACCATCCCTTGCGTACTGAATTTTTCCACACCAAGGGGAATGCGACCGCAGGTTGCCCTTGGCGGGCAGATCTCTGAAGGAGAGACGCTCGAAGAATAAGGCGTCTCGAGACTTGCCAATGCGTCATTGAATGGGGTCCCAAAACCGCCTGGCCTTCAAGAGTGAAGCCACGCCTACAAACACAGAGCCGCAGTCTCTAGGGGAGAATTCAGACCCTTGATGTTCTAGTGTGAACCAGACACAGGCAAGGGATCTCGACAAGCGCGTGAGCTGGAGGTCGGCACGACGTCCGTACCACAATTGGTACTGTGTGTGTGTGTTCGGAAGGGGGCCGCGAGGGATCCTGTTCCAGGCCCATGTCATGTATGCCATGCCCTCGAAGGCGAACGCTTCAGGCATACCGCTGTCTACCCGCATATAGCAAAGTGCATCCTCCATGGTGTAGTTCCAATGCTCAGACACACCGTTTTGCCGTGGTGTGGCTGGAGCTGAGAGGTTGTGAAACACGCCCACTTCGGCAAAGTAGCGGTCCAGATCCCCCATGTATTAACCGCCCCGATCAGAACAAAAGTTTTGGAGGGTATGGCCGGACTGACATTCGGCCATGACAAGCCACGTACGCATCGCAAGTGCAGCATCGCTTTTCAGACGCAGGCTGAAGACCCATCGCATGTGGGTGAAGTCATCCGTGATCGATAGGATGTAACGCTCTCTGTGATCCTAGAAATCCACACGTAGAGGTCCTGGGAGATCAGAGTGAACCGGCTTGAGGGGCTTGAGAGCCCATGAATCGGACAGAGGGTATGTGGCACGGTGTATTTTACCTTGCACACATTGCATGTAATCGGTCTTGGGCGGCGCCTCAAAGGACGCTGCGTGACGACCGAGCGTAGGTTGGATGCAAATCAGACGATCTACAGCATCCAAGTGGACATGGCACAAGCATCTATGTGCTAGACGCTGATGCTCAGGTGACAGTGTGCCTGTCACAAACACCCGTGCAGTGGGGGATGAAGTGACGGTGGTCGATGTGGGGCAGCAGGAGACGTGGTACAAGTCCCCTACTGCCTTGCCATGAAGCACGACTCAGCATTGGCGCAAATTGAGATAGTGGCATCCTAACTTGTGAATGCCAAATTAAGACCCATCCGTGTAGGCACGTCAAGACAGCAAACTGAGTTCTAGGCCAGGCACATAAAACATGTTTGGAATGTAGAACGACCCAGACGACCCATGGAATTGCACCACACCTTCACCCTAAACAGGAACCTCATGCCTAGCAACCGTACACACAGACCTCGAGAGCAATTCCATCGAGAAAACTCTAGCATCTGCAAAAAATCCGGAAAGGACCTCGGCAAGCACCCGAGATGTTGTGGCAGCTACCAGTGCACGGAGCCACCACTCGTCGATGCCCTGGTGCCAGATGTGTCCACATTATGGATCATGTCGTTGTGCTCTCCAGTAACACTGCTCCATACCACCAGTATTGGGTATACAGATAGTCACCCTGTTGTCGCTCAAGACGGGTGGAAGCCACACAAACCAAAAGGCGGTGGACAAGACGCCGAGGAGGTCACTGAAGATACGTGAGTATCGGGCCTAATACAATAGAAGTGTTCAACGTCTGCGGTCTCGCACGATCTCCATGCGAAGAAACAACGATGTAAGACCGAGATCCTTTATCCTTTAGGCACTCTCAAGAACCCCTTGGCCTCCGCCATGGCCTCCATGGAGAGAGACGTGATCAGAAGGTCGTTCACATAGACCAGGATGGCAGTGAAGCGCTGAGGAGATCGTTGGATAAAGAGAGAGGGATCTGCCTTGCTCCGTACATATCCCGCACAGGTTAGGGTGCCTGTAATCTCTTGGCTCCATTGTGGCAGTTCAAGGGAAGAAGGGAAAGAACAAAAGGAGGGATGGAAAGGCTGGCAAGGAGCAGGCGCAGCCGGCTCAAGAACAACAGTGGGAGTGCTATAATGGTGGGAGAGAACACTGCTGGACGGAGTGCAAGCTCCCCAAGAATTGAACGAAGATTGTGCAAGGACTGCAGCAGGCGTTCAAGGAGCGTGAGCGCACCTTTGCACACACCAAAGCAGCGACTGATATGTAGTCTCCACCAAGAGCTAGTTTAGCCAAGGACACCACCAGTGACGTGACACCTCTGGAGCAACCGCTTGCGACCTAAGCCAGTGACATCGCCGAGCTCCGCCAGCTTCTCTGACTCACAACTCAGGGAGGTGCAAGTGCAATGACTGAGCCGAGGGATTCCACTATTGGGTCTATCGATTCCATGATGTGTAGTCGTGATGGTGTCGATGGGACACGTTGCATTGTGGAGTCTATAGAGTCGTTCGTCACACATGATAATGCTGGTCTGTCCGCTGTCTTTGCCGTAGTATGCACAGGTCACAACGACCTGTTGTGGCTCAAGATTTTACATCTCTAGGCTCAGAGGGTGGTGCGTTTGGATACCTGTGTACACGTTTATGGCCAAAATAGTGGTTTTGGGTTAGTTTTAGGACAAACTGACATTGCGCGTGCGTCACTTGCCGTGATCCGCAACAGGTATTTATGTTGTGTTCTTGTCATTTTTCATCTCTCTTTGCATGTGTTTCATTTATGGAA
Source organism: Penium margaritaceum (assembly GCA_023375785.1). NCBI lineage: Eukaryota > Viridiplantae > Streptophyta > Zygnematophyceae > Desmidiales > Peniaceae > Penium > Penium margaritaceum. Next base: position 81,575 of record SZWC01003255.1, read on the forward strand.
GTACATTTGACGCTCTGCTTGTGTCGCTTAGCCAAACCTTTGCCGTTTTGTGTCCGACCTACGTTGACGCCGCGAGCTGACTGAGCGCAGACGCCGTATCAGTGGCAAGCATACTAGGAAGCTTCCTAGTAATTACATTGTTGTATAAGAGCAAACAAGCCATAGCTCATTGTGTTGTGCAATAGAGACGCAGTAGCGAGAGCAGCAGTAATGAGTGGTATTAGCAGTAGCAACCTATAACAGCGGCAACAACAGATCGTGGATGGATCCACCACGACTACGTTGCAGTGGAGCAGTGGAGGCAGCGCAGACAATGTCGATAGCCAACAACAACAACAACAGCCGTAGCAACAGCAACCGTAGCGGCATAAATGGTGGGAGGCACCTGCAATAATAACAAATATGGGCAACAACCGTAGTAGAAGAAGCAACAGGAGAAGTTGTAGCCATAACGGCGGAGGGCAGCAGCCACATTAGCACCCATAACAGGTTTTTTAGTGGCCAGTAGCTCTAGCAGCAGCGGACGGAAGCAAGCTAAAAAGCAATTGTAGTAGCAGTGGCGGCTACGAGGAGCTACAAGTGTGTCGGCGGCCAGAAGCTACAGCAGCAGCTGTAACAGCAGTGGCAGGGGGGAGCAACAACCACACCGGCAATGAGCAACTGCTACAACAGTGGCGGCAGCCGGCATCCGCAACATCAGTAGTGGCAGGGGGCAGCTATAGTAGTAGCAGCGGCAGGCAATATCCACAACAACAACAACGGGTGCGAGCAGCTACAATAGCGGCGGTGAGCAATAGCAATATCAATGGCGGCGACAGTGGGAAGTTGTAGCAGTAGTGATGGCAGGCAACATTTGCAACAGCAACACCGGTAGCGAGCGGCTGCAGCAGCAGCAGTTGAAGGTAGCTGCTACAACTGAAGGTAGTAACTGTAGCTGACGGCAGCTGTCACATCAGCAGCTCTAGCGCTGCTTTTTCGCGTGTGCTATAGGAGTGGCAACAACAGCACGCGCAGGAGCAGGGGCTGCAGCCGCAGGGACAGGACCAGCTACCCTCGTCACCGTAGTAGTAGTAGGAAGCTGTCGTGTAACATGCGGTTGCGACGGATCGCCAGTGAGGGTGAGGGGGGACCGTTGAGCTCACTCGCAAACAAGCTTGCCGAGCGAGCTTGCTCGACAAGCGAGCTTTTCTAGTGAGCTCGCTCGACAAGCTCGCTCAAGGAGTCGAGCAAGACCAAACAAAAAAGGCAAGGAAAGGGGTCCTTGAGTGGGGCTCCCCACAATAAATCCAAAAGGGGCACCTGAGGAGGTGTCACCAAAAGAAAAAGAAAAAGAAGAAAAAGGAAAAAAGGGTTGGTGGTTAGAGGTCACAGCTGTTACTTGGTGACAATGACCGGTGCAGTAGCAGCAACCGCAATCGCAACGGCACCACCAACAGCGTTACCAACCGCTAGACGTGTGGCGGGGACCACCGCCGTCGACGTTGACGGTGGCCATAGGCAATAGTGACAACACAAATAACACCGAAGGCAACTTGGAGTCACATATTATGCTAGTCGCGCGATAGCAGCATAGCGATCGCATAGTAGTCGCACAAGAGCGTACAACTAGCATGGTGGTGGCCGTCCTTGTGATAGCATTATAACACGTCTGAGAGATTGTGATTCAATCGCACACCTCCCCCAATGGGCTAGTGCTAGCGGGAGCAAGTGCCTTGTGCACTCATCCATGCCAAGCTCCGGAGATGAGCAGATTGGCGTGGCAGGGAGCTCAGCCGGTGGTGTGGTTGGCACCGGCACCGCATCCTTGGCAGACGCCACTTCCATAGTGGCCGGTGCAGCCGTGGAAGACCCTTGTCTAACGGCTTTGCCTATTACTTCTGTGGCGATCGGCACAGATGTCACAGGGTGTAGATGACACTTGTGCCATGGTTGGCGCAAGTGTCATCTACACCCTGTCGGGTGGCGACCGCCCTAGATACGATCCCGCCCTTCTCCTTCACCATCTGACTCAGAGACATCAGCCGATACAGTGGCACCCCTCAGTGGAGCTATGACGGTGTTGTATGCCAAGCTCCAGGGTCTGAAGCGCATGGTACAACAGATCACAATCCATGTGGTCTCTAACAACGCCATTCCCACCATGCCGCTACAGACTGCTACATATTCCTCCTTGCCATCCTCACCTTTGTCACTGTCATCACCTAACGATGCCATGCCTCCCAACCTTAGCTCCACATCTAACGCCCTTTGCTTTCTGCTAGAGTCAGTTGGAGTCATCCCGACCCCTCTGCTTCTATGTTATTCCATTCAGCTCGGTGTCGTCGCGCTCGCACTCGAAACGCAAGGCAACGGATGGCACTTTGGCAAGACGTGCCCAGGTGGAAACAGTAGTTGTAGTAGGGACAAATGTCACCACGAAGATGACTCTCTTGTCCCCAGTCGCAGTGTTGGTGCGGCATCCCTTTGCAGCTTCTACCCGTGTGTTGGTCAAGGGGGGGGATGGAGTATCCGCCGACGACCACCAGAGAGTGCCAGAGGTATGCGAAAGACGATGCTTTAGGGCAGGGCACTCTCAGTGAGGACAAGACATCCGAGGAGGGGTCCAACGTGGAGNCCCAGTCGCAGTGTTGGTGCGGCATCCCTTTGCAGCTTCTACCCGTGTGTTGGTCAAGGGGGGGATGGAGTATCCGCCGACGACCACCAGAGAGTGCCAGAGGTATGCGAAAGACGATGCTTTAGGGCAGGGCACTCTCAGTGAGGACAAGACATCCGAGGAGGGGTCCAACGTGGAGTCACAGACGGATGAGTGGTCCGACACGGAGTTGGAGGAAGACATAGAGATGGAGATGGAGATGGAGACTACAGTTGACGTAGTAGAGACCACGACCATAGAGGCAGGTGTGACAGCAACAGTGGATGGGGCAGTGGTACTAATGGTAGTGATAATCGACACATGTGGAGCAGACGACTAGGCAATGGGTGTGTCAGCAGTGATCGACGTCGTGACATTAGCAATAGTTGTATTCATTGTTCTTGACAAGACGCCGGTAGTGGACGTCCTTGTTGATGCAGAAACCATGATGGTCGTTGCTCCTGTAGAAGTCGGTACGGTCTCCGTAGGGGTAGACGCTCCCTCAGCTACAGCATTAGCCATTGCGATAGCTGTCTGTGGAGGCATAACCTTTGTGGAGGACGTATCTTGAGCAGTAGCTGATGCACCAGTAGCCGAGCAGGCCCCTGATCTTGAGCGTTTACACTCTGCGCACGTGCGGACAGGAACCTACAGGACCTTACGCTTAAGCTGCGTGTAGTGAGCACATGTTGGAGTACTGCAAATTCCACGAGCCGTCAAGTAGCAGCAGTAGACGTCAAGGATGTGTACACGCACCTCAAGGCCGCTAAGTGGACGTTCCATGGTGCAGTGTGGAGGCGGTAGGATTTGCATCGACAGTTGGAGGAGGCAATATCAGTATATGCCTTAGCATCAACGGCCCGTGCAGGAGCACCCGTGACCATGGTCGATACTTCTGATAGCCGAATGGCGGTTGTGTTTTGCGACATCTGTTCAGCCTGTAGCAATCACCCCTATAGGTGAAGCTTGTATGGAGGACGCACAGCTAGCTACAGACCTCTGGCTCATGGCTGCCCTGACTGACATCACTGACGCCATGACGTTACTAGCCGACGACACAGCTGTGCTCCGCGGTCGACAAGAAGGATGCAGCAGTAGCTCAAGCGGAGGTGCACGTGCAGGGTCTCATTGCCGAGCTCCGAGAGACCAGCAGCAGTTGTTGCACTATGGAAGTTCCAGCACGATAGGCTACTATGGAGTGCGTGGAGGATGTGCATACGCATCATGAGGTAGCTGAGAGGTCTCTATAGGATGCACATTGAGGACGGGCGGATATTCAGCGGTAGGTGGAAAAATGGTTGTGCACCAGGTGTTGGGAGGATCCCCGGGACATTGTACGGGCTCCTGATGATGGCGAAGATGTAGCAGAGGCCGATTCACCAACGGATGCCGAGGTCCAACCAGCAGTGGACGGTCGAGTGAGAGGTCTGTCAGTAACAGCCGCTGCCTCTACAGTGGTACTTTGTGCAAATGTAGATGCTACAGATGCCGACACATTGTCCGGTATCGACGTCCTACCGGTAGCTGGTGACCAAGCGACAGATGATTCGACAGCTCACCTATGCCATGAGGCGGCGAGGTTACAGGAGGCTGTGGCTCGTGCCGATGCGCACGCGATTGAGGTCCAGTGTCAGGTTCGTTGTGCGACTGACCGCCTACATGCCGCAGATGCAGCCGACTGGCCGATGGCCACAGCAGAGCTTGATAAGCTGTACACGAGTCTTGACGGTGCAATGTACGCGTAAGATGTGTAGCTCAGCAGTAGGCAGGCATACAACACGTGAGGCAGTTGGAGGAGGTCCTCAGCGCTGCACCGGCAACATTGACGACTACGACAGTGATGATGAAGACAGCAAAGACGATGCTCCAGGATGAGGCCATGTGCGAGCACGTCCGACCAGCATTATCTTTACATTTTGTGTTGTTTTGTAGGGATGTGTGGCCATGAAGGAGTCGTGCTCTCTCCTGAGGGATTGTACTGGGCGCGGCCATCAGCTTTGCTTGTGCCTTCAACCTCTGCAGCCTAGAGGGGTTGTTGGTGTGTGGGCTTTGGACTAACATCCTTCTGAGTATAGCATGGTTAGTTTGTGTCTGGCACAATGCTTTGGTTGAGGTTATGCAGGTCGAGATCCGCACACCTGGTGACTTAAACCAGTGTGACGTGGAGACCCATTACCTCCATGCATTATGTATGTTCCATGCATGCGAGCAAGTGTGGTCGAGACCCGGACCCCGTAGACATGTTCCAAGGTCATGAGAAGACCTTGTTCCTTTGTATCTCTTGTGTGATGTTTGGTACGTAGATGTGTGATTTATATCCTCCACGGTCAAGACCCAGGCACTTGGTGAGTTACACCACTGCCACGAGGAGACCTTGTTTTGTGGTTAGTTTTTACAACAAACAGTGAGTATAGCCCATCACTCGTCATTGTGGTGATGGCTGTGTTAGTCAGGAGGAGTGTTGGTTTGTGTGGCTTCCACCGCTCACGAGCGACGACGTGGTGGATTATCCCTATACCCAGTGCTGGTGGTATGGAGCAGCGTTTTTGGAGAGCACGACAACATGATCCATGATGTGGATGCAGCTGGCACCAGGGCACCGACGAGCGGTGGCTATGTGCACTCGGAGCTCCCAGACAGTTGCCACAACAACCCGGGTACTTACTAGGGTCCTTTTCGGACTTTCTACAGATGCTAGAGTTTTCTCGGTGGACTGGCTCTCGAGCCCGATTTGCATGTTTTGCATTGTCTGTCCACTGATCGATGCCGGACTTGTGTGTGTGACCAGTTGTAGTGTCTCGCTCAAGATTCTACATCTCTCGGCTCAGAAGGTGGTGCATTTGGATACCTGTGTACAGGTTTATGGCCAAAACAGTAGTTTTGGGCCAATTTTGGGACAAACTGACACTACGCGTGCGTCACTTGCCATAAGCCGCAGCAAGTATTTATGTTGTTTTCTTATCAGTTGTCATGTCTCTCTGCAGGTGTTATATTTATGGGTTTACATTTGACACTTTGCTTGTCTCGCCCAGCCAAACCCTTCCTGTTTCTTGTCCGACCTGTGTTGACGCCGCAAGCTGACAGAACGATGACGCCCAGTCAGTGACAAGCATACTAGGAAGCTTCCTGGTACTTACATTTTAGCCTCCACACCTTTCAAACCTAACGGATAGGATGCCCTAAAGGTGGACGACCCCACACAGTTGGGGGAGACAATGAATGTGACCTTGTACCTTCGTCTCATTGGATCTCTGATGTATCTGGCCACTACCACCCGTCCTGACATCGCTTTTTTTTTCAACCTTCTTGCAAAGTTTTTACAGTCTCCACATGCTAGAGCCCTTTATGCAGCTGTGTCCTTGGTGTGGTACATGATCTTCACACTGTACCTCGGACTCTGCTTTCGCCGGCAGTGTTCGGTGGTTCTTGACGACTACACCGACAGAGACTTGGCCTAGAATCCATATGGACGCAGTCACATAGGCTACGTGTTCTTGCTCGGTGGTACCGCTATGTCCTTGCGTAGCAAGAAGAACGGCTGCACTGCACGTAGCTTGTCAGAGGCAGAGTATGTTGCTCTGGGTGTAGGGGTTGCTGAGACAGTGTGACTACAACGCCCGTTCCCTGAGTTGGACGAATCAGTGCCCGCCATTGTGCTTCATTGCGACAACTAGAGTGCCCTTGCCACTGCGGAGAACTCTGGTGTTTTTCAGGCTAGCACAAAGCACATTACGGTTGAGCATCATTTTGTGTGTGATCCGGTGGAGCGACACATGATCTCCGTCATATGGGTCGGAACTGACATGCAGCATGCTGATTTCATGAAGAAGGCACTGGCTCGCAGAAAGTTTTTGGTGACCATTTGTTAATTGGGCTTCGCCCCTTGCCTGAGAGTGGTTGAGTATAAGGTGTGTCTGAGTTTGTGTCACAACTGTTTCTGCACTTTTTGTTGCAATCGTTTCAGTGCTGCAGACGTATGGACATGCGTACCGTCGGGTCATGGAGGAGTGTTGTAATTTGTGACTTTTCTTGTCGACCTGTACAATTTACTATGACCACTTGGCCGTGTCCATGCCCGTGCAGATCCCTGATGCGGACCTAGGTGGCGTCGGTGCATTGTCTGGTGGTGGACCACCTACTTGGAGCTGATTGACGACCGCCCTCGAGTCCTGGATGCTGTCTGTGACCACCTGATTTTTATTTGTAGCACGTAGGGGTTTATTGGTAGACTGGCTATGTGCCTGATTTACATGTTTTTACATTGTGTGTCCATTGTTTGATGCCGGACGCATAGATTTGACCAGTCGTAGTGTTTGGCTTCAGATTCTGCATGTTTAGGTTTAGACGGTGTAGCGTTCTGACTTGTCTACGCTGAGTTATGACCAAAACAGTGGTTTTTGGGCCGGTTTTTAAGACAAAGCTTGCACTACCGCATGCGACACCCGCCGTGCACCGCGACAGGCATTTATGCCATGGACCTATCATTTATCATTTCTCTCTACAAATGCTATTGAAGCATTCTGACACTTTGACATGTGTCTCCTGGCTAGACTCTTGCCATTGTGTGTACAACTTGTGACTGTCCTCACCGTGTAACCAGTCACTAACGCCTAGTCAGCGGTTGTGTTGCTAGGAAGCTTGCACACATCTTCTTAGTGTTTGGATACCTGTGCGCAAAGTTATGGCCAAAACAATGGTTTTGGGCCTATTTTAGGACAAACTCAAACTCTCGCGTGCGTCACCCGACATGCGCCACGGCAATTATTCATTCTGTTTGCTTGTCAGTTGTCACCTCTCTTTGCATTACTAAGCTATTGGACCTTATGAGACTTTGCGCGTCTGCCTAGCCTGACTCTTGCTATTTCTTGCATATGCTTGCTTGCTAGAGCACCAGCTAACTGGACAATGTCCCCACGTCAACAACAACAAGGTTAGGAAGCTTCTTAGTAGTTTCTCTTGGAATCAGAGCAGCGAGACCTCTCTCGCTAAGCTGCACCGCACAGACGTAGCACCAGCAACAGCAGAGAGAGTCATAGCCGCCACTGTATCCTGGAGCTCATTGCAGCCATTCAGAGCAGCGACATCACCAAAAGTTTCCCACCACCATATCGGGTGAGCTACAACAGTTTCCTCCTCCTCCAAAAACCATGCTGAGTAGCAACTGTAGCACGGGGTGGTAGTAGCAGCCATGTTTGGCTGTCCATCTTTACAAAGAAAAGGGAAAATCAGCTTGTAGTAGCTCGCGACTGTCGTTGGGAGTAGTGGTCGTGCGCAGCGACAACAGATGCATGCATCAGTTGCGGCGTGAGCAGCCATGGGCAGCAATAATAGTGCAGTAGCACCGACAAAAGTAGCAGCAATAGCACAGTAGTAGTGGCGGCATCCACAACAGCGAGTGCAAGATGTGCTGCTACACAGCACTATTGTGCAGCACTACTGCGCAGCTGTGCATAAGCAACACAACACTCTGCAGGGTTGCGCAAGGGTGCGCAAGGCTACGTAGGGCTGCGTAGGGTTGCATAGGAATGTGTGTTGGAGTGAAGAGATAACTGCGTTGGATTCATGCTACAACAGAGCGCAGTTGCTTCCTTATTTTAAGGTTCTTACAAGTAGTTGCAGATTTATATGTATATGTCACTTTCCAGAAAAATTCCTACTAGGATTTTTCTGCTGTACAGGCCATTTGACTATCGGTTTAGTATCCCAAGTGCTGTGTTCACGCTAGGGAGCGTAAATAGCTAGGTTGGGAAGCCCGAGAGAGGAGTGACTACCTTGGTTTTCTCACCCATGTTGGACAACTCAACAACTACCTTAGACAAGGCAGGTTGGAGGATGCAACCCTACGAGTTGTGCACATGGCATTGTACAAGCAGTACCGAGGTCGTCTGAGCCAGTACACGACCTCATTGATTTATTACTACATGATCAATGCGTCTTCCAATGCTGGACGGCGCATAACTGCATCAGCAAGTGATACAGTTGAGACTGCTAAATACGAGGAACTGGAGGGGATTATTCTCAACCAAGAGCAGTAGTATAAATGGAGGGGCTGGTAGTCGTCACAATCTATCTCAACATCCTAGAGCATCTCTGTGTCAGCTACCACCGCTACCACTGTAAAGTCAGCCTTCTGACTTTGCACCCAGTTCCGGATATTGCTGGAGTTCACCCCTAACAACCCAATAAGCCTGGTAACAATGCCAACTTGGCTAGGAGGCACCCTGACTTCCTGAAGGCATGTCCATTTGCAAGACACGCCAAGACCCTTGTCCAGTGCTGGACGCCTGGCAAGATGTTGTGCCGAGCTTGGGCTAGGAGTAGAGTCAGAGCTTTGTGCTGTACATATGTTGCTGTGAGGATAGTACATACTACTACTGTGCATGTACTGTTGTATTTTCATAATTCAATCAAAATCCTATACAAAAAATCAAGCTTCCACACTTTGCTTTTTTGCAGCATGTACATGTCTAGCAATGCACATCAAGGTCCTGTCACGTCAGCAAGGCCAACTCAGCCTTTGCTGTGTGTGTGAAGAAAATCAACATGGTATCAGAGTAAGGTCGTACCTTCAGCTAGCACAACAGAAGTAGCATCGTCGGAATAGTAGTAGGTTGAGACGCTCTCCACTGTCTCTATACAAGTGAGCGGTAGCAGGTTGGGTTGATGCATTTACCTTGCAGTTCAAGCTGCACATTGCACAACCATAGAGGTTCTAATGAGTGGCATGGAACCTGAAAACCAAGAAGGAGGTCCTCCTCCCATTGAAAATCAAGGGGGAGATTCCCATCCCCTGGAAAATCAGTCAGTTTTACATGGTTTATGTATGGGTGAGGAGCAGGGACGCCGTGTCGCAGATCAAGCACAACGGCAAGCAGTAGAAGCGCAATGCTTGGATGAGGAAGCGCAACGGATGGCACAAAAAGAAGCATTGACTTGTCAAGTTGTGGAGCAGGAACAAGAGGCATTGAGGAAATAGCTTGGAGCCCAAGAGGTCTTTCGACAACAAGAGCACCTCGCACATGAAGCTCAAGCGTCACACACAAAACAGCTGCAAACATCACATGCAATGTTAGGAGCACAAAATGCACAACCTCAACAGTAGCTAGCTCAATCTCACATGCAACAGCAGCATCAGATGCATGAACACATGGTGCAGCAACAGCAGCAATAACAACAACAACAACAATAACTACAATAACAAGTGCAACAGCAGATGCAGTGGAAACAACAGTCACAAGCATCTTCTGCCCATCGCTCTCAAGCAAATCCTCCACCTATCTTCCAGCCAGCTATCTCCTAGCAAATGCAGCCTGGAGCAGTTGCAAAAAAAGGTGTGCAGTAGCAGTTCTTAGCATACTCTCAAGGGATGACAAGGGTTCTACCATTGGCATCAAACCAACAGGCTCAACCGGATCCTATGCCATAAGCCTACGGGGCTCAGCTTGTAGTAGCTACAGGAATGGCTCAAGGTCAGGCATTCGCAACAGTACCCATGCAGTAGTATCTTGCTCCTGCCCAACCATTGGTAGGACAAAGAATCTCATTCCAAAACTTGGAGATCACAGTGCCTATAGCAGCGGCATCCTTGCAACTACACAAGATCAAGGTGGACAAGCTCGACGGAGAGAACTTCCCACAATGGGCGCACATGTTCAAACATGTTTCTCATATTCATTGCCTACAGAAGTTCTACAACGGGCGCTTCTCGCTGCCACCATTGGGGTCATCACCACAAGCGGTGGCAGAGTTCAACTCCTTCACCAAGGCTACGTACATGGTGCTGGATAACCAACTCACTCCTCGCATCCAACAAGCAAAAAGGATGTTCGAGGGATCAACTGAACCTGCTCAGCATGCTTGGTCTTACCTGCTCAAGACCTACATGGCTAGAGACTCAACCTTCAAGTCTCACCTTCTTACAAAGCTATCACACATCAACCTCAGTAACTTCACCAACATTGAAGACTACATGAACAAAGAAAAGTCCTTATGTGATGAGCTTGCAGTAACGAATGCTCCAATCTCGGAGCTCGTATTTGTAACCTTCTCAGTGGCTTGACAGAAGACTGGGAGAATGTAAGACATGCGTTGAATTTCAAGCAAGAATCAGAGTTGACGGAGGCGTACATGTGCAAGACGTTGCTCATTGAGCATTGCGACCGCAAGCTTGCAAAGGAAAGAGCCGGGCTTCTGTCCAACACACCTTTTTTCTACAGCAAGTGCAGCTCACGTCAACGCACCTCATCCATCGTGGAAGAGCCAGCCCATGATGAACTCAGCATCTTCCCAGGTCACTTCCCAACCAAGTCCAAATCCCAACTCTCGCAATGCAAGTGGCCAGCGCACTGGGTCACGACTTGCAATAGAATGCCATTATTGCAAGAAGATTGGCCATAAGAAAATGGATTGCAGAAAGCAGATTGTGGATGAGGCGCTGGAAAAATAGCAGAAAGGCTACCAAGGAAAAAATCCATGAGACAAATGGAAGGAGAAGAAGGATGGTGAAAAGGAGAAGACTCAGGATTCAGTGAAAAAAGGTAACAATGGAGGCAAGAAGGAGTTTGACCTCTCAGCATCCGTGTTCCAACTCTCGGATGCGTAGAGCAACGGCCTCGTTTGCTCACTGTAAGTGTGGTACCTCGACAGTGGGTGCACATTACACTTACACATCACATTTAATAGGTCTTGTCTCCTCAACCTCCAGCCTTGCACAAAGGGCTTTGTGACAGTCGCCAACAACAAGCAAGTCCCAGTGTTGGGAAAAGGCAGAGTCGTAGTGACAGGCTACGATGGAGCTCAGGTGAAATTTGGAGATGTTCTCTACATCCCTGAGATTACTGTCAACCTACTGTCACTCAGTCAGCTGATGAAGAGGGGAGCTCATATTGCAAGCAATGGCAATAACATCACCCTATGGAACAGTGAAGGGGAAGTGTTTGCCGAAGGCCGTCTTCTGCCATACGGCATAATCGGACTCGACTTCAGTCCTCCCGCAACAATAGCCCAGAAGTCTCCCTCTGCTGCCGCAAGTCTACACCAATCTTCTGGTGCATACGTCAGCTTGTGGCACAAGGGATTAGGCCATCTCAGCTACCAGCTAGTCGAGACCATGAAGAATCAACAACATGTTCATGGACTTGACATCAAGGACAATGACGACAAGAGAACTTCTGATCCTTGCGAAGACTGCGTGAAGGCAAAACTTCCAACACAAGTGTTTCTGCCCGCAAACAAGTGTGTCATTTTGGAAAAACTCAAGTTGGTCCACACTGACATCTGCGGAAAAATTCGGGTCTCCGACAATTTCTTCTCTGCAGTTTTCTATGCCCTACATACCATAGCAGAACGGAGTTGCAGAACGTTCAAAATGCACAATTTAGGAAACACTCCAGTCGGTGATTCTTGGCGCACAATTCGGCAGCAGCTGGTAGCCATTCGTACTCAACCAAGCACTTTGGGTGCGCAACCCCATCCCTCACACAGCACTACCAAACATGACGTCATTTCAAGCATGGCATGGAGACAAGCCAGACATCAAAGGGCTATGGGCGTTTGGCTGCATGGCACTTGTCCACGTCCCAAAGGAGCAAAGAAGGAAGCTGACCGAAAAAGCATCTTGGGATTTTTCATAGGGCAAGTATCCAACATGAAAGGATGGGATTTCATCAAGATGGACTCACAACGTACCATCATCAGCTGCAATGCAATGTTTTTTGAGAATCTGACACGCACGACATGGGAGGCCAAGAGGAAAACTACAGACTTTACAGACTGTTTACAGACTTTTTACAGACTTTCTACGACTCATATGTCGAGTCCCTTGCGGAATCTGAAGTAGAAGAGGCCACACATCCATTCACCCTTTCGAAATTAGATGAGGCGGATAATGAGGCGGTGGGTGCGCGTGTGCCCTTCGGTACTCACCACATTGAAAGCACCACTCTGGACGATGAATCGGTTGACGTACGTCATGATGAAGTCGAGTGGTTCGCAACCGCCAAGGAAGGTTCAGCCTCCACTCACTCTGGTCAATAGATGTTTTACACACCTCCTACAACAAAAAATGGAGCAAATATAGGGAGATGATAAGGAGGAGCACAATCTTGCCATAACAACGTGCTCAGTGTTCAAGGAGGACGAGGTCATCCTTGCTGAATTTTCCACAAAAAACTTTGTTGCACTTGTTTCATGCTCTTTGAAGGAACTCCCACCTGAGCCAAAGACATTAGAAGAAGCTCTAACTGGTGAGAATGCAGCAGAGTGGAAAGCAGCACTTGATGCAGAGTACAATAGTCTAATGGAGCAGGAAACGTGGGAACTCAATGAACTACCACCGCATGCACGACCTGTGGGGATGAAGTGGATTTTTTGTATCAAGACCAAACTGACAAGAGCATTGACAAGTTCAAAGCCGACTTGTTACAAAACACTTCCCAAAGGTGGAAGGAAAGGACATCAATGAATCCTACGTGCCTGTAAGTTGCTGCATGAAATGATGCATCATGCTTGCCATCGCAGCAGTTGGGGACTACGCTGTGCAACAGCTTGATGTCAAGAACGCCTTCAAACATGGAGAGATGGACACAACTGTGTTCATGAAGTAGCCAGAAGGGTATGATGACGGCGGTGGACGTGTGTGCAAGCTGGTCAAGAGCCTCTACGGGCTGAAGCAGAGTCCACTCCTCAGGTGCAGGAAACTACAGGAACCTTTGGCAAACCTCGACTTCCGACCATCGACATACGACGACTGTCTCTTTCTTTACCGAACTACACATGACGCTCGTCCAGACTGCTATGCCCTTGTGTACTTGGATGACATCATCATCATCGGCCCATCTGCACAGTTCATCAAAGAAACGGCTACAACAATGGCCAAAGAGGTGAACATCACACTCATGCCGTCCTTCGAGTTTTACCTCGGCATGAACATTCAGCGCAACCACGACTTGCGTATCTTGGAGCTTAGCCAGGAGACCTACTGCACGAAGGTCCGTGAACGCTTTGATGTGACTGGTCGACGCGTACCAATACCCTTAACCCAGCAATAGTTGATGCATCAGGGACAAAGGGGGAGGAGTGAGATCGACTACCGCAGCAAAGTGGGGTCACTCATGCATGCTGCAAGTTGCACTCGACAGGACCTACAGTACACTGTGGGGAACCTTGCACGTGTAAAGGAGACCTGCACAATCCAGGCTTGTCAGGAACTCAATTGGGCCCTTATGTAAATGAGAGCCACCAAAGACGCAACACTACGCTTTGAGACCTCGAAGGACCTGGAGCTTAAGTGCTTCGTTGATGCAGATTTTGGAGGCACGGAGGAGGACCAACGGAGCACTATCGGCTTTGTGTGCCTTCCATCGGGAGCTGCAATCTCATGGTCAAGTGAGAGGCAGAACATCATCACACTCAGCTCTGCCGAAGCTGAGTACGTCGCAGCAACATCAGCCACACAANACCGGACCTACAGTACGTTGTGGGGAACCTTGCACGTGTAAAGGAGACATGCACAATCCAGGCTTGTAAGGAGCTCAATCGGACCCTTATGTAAATGAGAGCCACCAAAGACGCAACACTACGCTTTGAGACCTCGAAGGACCTGGAGCTTAAGTGCTTCGTTGATGCAGATTTTGGAGGCACGGAGGAGGACCAACGGAGCACTATCGGCTTTGTGTGCCTTCCATCGGGAGCTGCAATCTCATGGTCAAGTGAGAGGCAGAACATCATCACACTCAGCTCTGCCGAAGCTGAGTACGTCGCAGCAACATCAGCCACACAAGAGGTGACCTATCTAGGGAACCTTCTTGACGACATCAGACTTGGGCAAGAGAAGCTCACGGAAATCTACGTCGACAAAAAATCTGCGATCGACCTCGTGAATTCCACCAGATTCCAAAGATGCACAAAACACATTGACATACGCGGCCACTTGATCCGGTCAAAGGTCGTTGATGGCACTGTACGGCTTGTGCATGTGCCTGGTTTGGAGCAAGCAGCGGACTTACTAAGCGAGACGGTTCCAAAAGACGTGTTCAATTGGTACGCTGTTCAGTGACCACTCACCTCAAAGGCGCTCTTGCAGTACCACCAAAACCACACCGAGCTCTCCGGCACACGGAAGTCAA
>SZWC01003255.1:96695-108469 GCA_023375785.1 Penium margaritaceum
AAAGTGGGGTCACTCATGCATGCTGCAAGTTGCACTCGACAGGACCTACAGTACACTGTGGGGAACCTTGCACGTGTAAAGGAGACCTGCACAATCCAGGCTTGTCAGGAACTCAATTGGGCCCTTATGTAAATGAGAGCCACCAAAGACGCAACACTACGCTTTGAGACCTCGAAGGACCTGGAGCTTAAGTGCTTCGTTGATGCAGATTTTGGAGGCACGGAGGAGGACCAACGGAGCACTATCGGCTTTGTGTGCCTTCCATCGGGAGCTGCAATCTCATGGTCAAGTGAGAGGCAGAACATCATCACACTCAGCTCTGCCGAAGCTGAGTACGTCGCAGCAACATCAGCCACACAAGAGGTGACCTATCTAGGGAACCTTCTTGACGACATCAGACTTGGGCAAGAGAAGCTCACGGAAATCTACGTCGACAAAAAATCTGCGATCGACCTCGTGAATTCCACCAGATTCCAAAGATGCACAAAACACATTGACATACGCGGCCACTTGATCCGGTCAAAGGTCGTTGATGGCACTGTACGGCTTGTGCATGTGCCTGGTTTGGAGCAAGCAGCGGACTTACTAAGCGAGACGGTTCCAAAAGACGTGTTCAATTGGTACGCTGTTCAGTGACCACTCACCTCAAAGGCGCTCTTGCAGTACCACCAAAACCACACCGAGCTCTCCGGCACACGGAAGTCAAAGATTTGCACCCTAACCATGACGGTAAAAGCCAGTAGTGACCTGCTCAAGTGCTTCATGGTGTATGGAACATGCGGAGAACAAGATGCAGCTGACAGGGGGGAGGCGCAAAGGAGCATGTCGTCACCAACACTCAAGCTCCTCCAGTCAATTGTACGCCGTCTCCTGCATTCCCAAAGCCATTGGCAATCCACAACAGCCATGGAAATCCATTATACAGCACATACGCAGGTTGTGAGTCTCAGATTTCATAGCTGGCTGGAGAAGAACCTACAAAGCTACAAAAACTGTATGTTTTCCATGCGTCGACTTCATTGGCTTCGGCGGCATTGAAACTAGAAGCTCGTGGCTCTTTGTCTGAAAAGGAGCAGCAAGATGCAGCAGAAATTCATCATCACCAGCTTCAGATTCAATAGCAACAGCAGCTGGAAGTTTTTCTTTGAACATCTCTTCGCAGCAGATTTCGTCGTAAGCATTTTCACAAAAGTCTTCTGACCTCCCTGCGGTCGCGCACAATCGTCGCTTGAGGCGACAACATCAGAAAAACGTCGTCGCCGATCAAGGTGACAAAACAAAAACGCAAGCACAAAGTTGCAGTTTTGGACTGCGACTGATGGGTCGCAACCCACGGTTGTTCGCGTGAACGAGGGGGGCGACCATGAGGTCACGGCGTTCCGATCCGGACGCCGCGCGGTCATCCCCCTTCACGCGGCTGCAAGACCAAACAAATAAAACTAAAAAGAAAAAAAGACAAAGAGGACTTCATAAGCTCACGCAACGAAGCAAATTGGCGGAGGGGCTTTGGGAACGGCGGCAACTCACCTTGCCAAAATGAGTCCGTTGCCACCGGAAGTTGTAAACGCGACCGCCGACGACAAAAATTTTGTCATCCCAACCAGTGGAAACAGTCAACTTGAGAGGAGCACAACAAAACGTTCGAAGGAGCAAAAGCGAGCTACACAGAACTTGACTCAGAACCCCTTGCTTGGAACGGAGCAAGCTATTGTAAGGTCGCCTCACGTGATTCTGTGTGTGGCTGCTGACTCAAGCTCCACCACTAGGCAATGAATGCCGCACGAAACGGTCCAAAAAACTAAGGAATCGCAGAGTCCAAATCGGGCTCCAATTGCAACAGTGCATTCAAGAACAAAAAAATGACCAAAAATACTACGACTGTGGTTTTTCTACTGTAGCGACAACCCTGCACAATCTCAAAAAGTATTTTTTGGCCATCATTCCCATCATTCCAACCACCCAACGACCCTTCCAAGATAAGTCGCCACAGTTCTAGACAGGAAAAGACAGGACATCTCACGACAAGACAGCCATCAACATGTCTCCACCCACGGGAATAAAATTCCAGGAGGTGACAGAAATTGAGATTCTCCATGGGGACATGACTATTGTGGTACCCCAAGTTGTCCCAGGCCTCCCCTGTTTTCAGTATCACATTTGGAGCCCGGACAAGGACTCAAGGGACCCGAACTACGTTCTACGGGCACCCAGAAGCTAGAATCGACATCGAACAGATTTTCTTCCTCCCGATCAAATACCCGAACTTCATCTCTGGACTCCAGCTTCTGATGAAGATACCAACATTCCTCTCATTGAACCAGCTCTTATGGCGACCGTAGAAATCATCAAATTGTTTGCCTTTGAGTGAAATCGACAAGTTGCCCGTTATCACCAGCACAATTATCAAGGGGGAGTGTTGGAGTGAAGCGATAGCGGCATTGGATTTATGCTACAACTGGACGCAGTCATTTCCTTGCTTGAAGGTTCTTACTAGCAGTTGTAGATTTCTCTGTGACTTGCCAGGAAAATTCCTACTAGGAGTTTTCCGTTGTACAAGCCAGTTGACTATCCGTTTAGTATACCACGTGTTGTGTTCACGCTTGGGAGCGTAAATAGCTACGTTGGATAGCCCGAGAGAGGAGTGACTACCTCGGTTTTCTCCCCTATGTCGGACTACTCAAAAACTGCCTTAGACGAGGCAGGTTGGAGGATGCAACCCTACAAAGTGTACACATGGCATTGTACAGGCAGTACCGAGGTCGCCTGAGCAAGTACACAACCTCATCGATGAATTAATGCATCGTCAACGCATTTTCCGATGCTGGACGACACTTTACTGCATCATCAAGTGATACAGTTGAGACTGCTACCTACGAGGCAGTGGAGGGGACCAGTCTCAACCAAGAGCACCAGTATAAATGGAGGAGCTGGTAGCCGTCACAATCTATCTCAACATCTTGAAGCATCTCAGTGTCAGCTACCGCCACTACCACTGCAAAGTCAGCCTTCTAACTTTGCACCCTATTCCAAATATTACAGAAGTTATCCTCTGACAGTCCAGTGAGCCTGGCAACACTACCATCTTGGCTAGGAGGTGCCGTGACTTCCCGAAAGCCTGTCTACCTACAAGACACGCCAAGACTCTTGTCCAGGGCTCGACGTCTGGCAAGACGTTGTGCCTAGCTTGGGCTATGAGTAGAGTCAGAGCTATGTGCTATACATATGGTGCTGTGAGGATAGTACATATTACTACCGTGCATGTACTTTTGTATTTTCATGATACAATCAAAATCCCACAAAAATAAATCAAGCTTCCGCACGTTGCTTTTTAACAGCATGTCCATGTCTAGTTCAGCACATCAAGGTCCTGTCACATCAGCAAGGCCAACTCAGCCTTTGCTGTGGACGTGAGGAAAATCAACACTGTGCAGGGTTGTATAGGGCTGGGCAGGGCAGGGGCTGACACGGTCACCCCCATCGAGGAATTTTCGTGACCTAGAAGAAAAAGAAATAAACAAAAAAAGTTCAAAAATCTAGCGTAAAATACGCCACCATAAGAAACACTAGCGTTTCTTGTTGGCGTAAAAAACATTGATGTCACAATTGGTTTTGCTGGCATCAATGATTTTGGGATAAAAACGTCATTTTTTGGCATTTTAACTCCTTGAGAAACGCTGTGAGTTTCTTGTTCGGAGCATCTTTGACATTCGGCCCTGTATTAAGCACTTCAATGGCACCAGTGCATGACAAAGGCAAAGGCCTCAGAGACCCCTCTTCTTCCTCCACTTTGGGTATCATGAGCCCACGGTCACAATCAATAGCGATCGACGAGCTTCGTCGGAAGGAGGATGAGATACGCCGGCAGCAGCAGCGGTAGAGCGACGCTTTGCAAGAAATTACTGAGCTACTACGGAGTCTTTTGGGAGCCTTGCAATAGCCACATGATGGATGTACTCAAGTTACACCATCTATTCAGCAGTCTACACTGTCCAGAGCGCCGCGGCCTTATACCCCTCATCACAAGTTGACGCCGTGGATGAGGAGGAGATAGAGGGTGACACATGCAAGGACAATATTTGTGTCCTTGAGGAGCACATTTGTGAGCTATGTCTAGAGTCACAGCCTCTCACCCCGCCACCTCCTCGCCGTTACAATGAGGCACGTCGTTCAGCGACGTTCACCTTTGGTGGCGTTTCTCTCACTAGTGGTGTCCCTATACCCCGCCCACTATCTTCCGAGCCTCAGGTCTTCCTTCCCACTGGGCGGCGACCAAAGGACTTCGAGACACCTTCACCCCGATACGATAACAACGAGGCATTCGATTATTGGGAGACGTTGTTTCAGGTGTGGGCCAATTCTGAGGGTGTCTAACCACTGTCCGTACCAGACTCGCGATGCTCACCAGGTCCAGACAACAACAAGAGTGATGCGCGGTCTGACCCTTCTTAGCGAAGGGACTATCCTGTCCTCGAAGCTTCCATGTGATATCATTTTTTTACGAGTTGTGGCCATTTGAAACTGCTGAATTATAGGTAATTCCCCAAATACCATACAATCGAAGAGGGTAATTTCCCATACCCCCAGTTCATTTAAAAATAGGTATATATCACGCTTATCAATTCATGAACTCGGTCTTAGGCCAAACGGAGCGTAGATGGTGAGCAGGTTGAGGTTCCGAGGAAGAGCACGATAGCAATTTGGGTCACTTGAGCAATTCATGATGAGCGGTAAGTTTACTACAATGATAAGTGTCGAAACAATAAAACATATATATAAGTGCCGAGTTACGAATGGGGTATGGTCGGGGTCCTTGGGCAGATCATCGAGGGACGCGTGTGGAGTTGTGTCGTGAGTGGTCGGATCGAGAAGCTCCGCCAAGAAGTCGGGGGGCTTCGAGGATCAAAGGCTACGATGTGAGATGCATCTTTATGAATCGAGATATGTCTTGATGCATCAAGAAGTCGACAAAAGGGTTGTGACACTTCTGTTGATGACTCCCAAAAGTGTGGTTGGAGTTGTCAGAAAATACAAAAAGGTTAGCCATAGGGTGAGGGCAGTTGGCAGAATTGTCCTCAACTGTCGGAGTGAAAATTGAGGCCTCGACCCACGGTGGGCTATTTGTGTTATGACATAAGTACCCAGTCGGGAACATTAGGGATTCGTGTACGTCTGGTGCGTAATGCTTTCCCCCCTCCCTTTTTGCTGCGACGTCCGAGCAAGCGCAGAGATGTGGCTCAGTGATGGCGGTAATATCCATCGATCAGGTGATCGACGTCGCGGAGGTTGTTGTAGGGTACCCAACAAATATGCGTGGCGTCATAGCTGTGCCAGTTGATAAGATATTCTATTGTCTTGTCATGTCGTCAATGGTTGAGGATGCTCTAGATGACGTACACTGTGTCCTCGTCCACTTGGACAGTAACAGGGTTAGGTACATCCCTACCAGGAAAACTTTCTCCGGGGTCTCGTTAATGCTTGAGTTTGTTGATATGAAACATTGGATGAACGTGCATAGTCTCAGTGAGCTTGAGCCATGTAGCCACGGGGATTTGCATGCACTCAATCTCAAACGGTCCTGACCTCGAGGTTTGAGCTTTGAACAGTCAGATCAACGGAGGTTGATGTTGGTCAAATTGAGAAGAACTTTGTTATCGGCGGTGAAATCATTGTCGTTGGGATTTCGCTCAGCTCCTTGATTCATCGCCTCTTACGTCTTTGAAGAATGCATGTCTTGTTTTATCCCAAATAGTGGAGAAGTTGCGACGTCGGATGTCAACAATGGGAATGCTGCTTTGGCTGTGGACTCCGGCTGGTGTGTCGGGAAGTTTGTAATACCCACTTCAAATGGAGTTTTACCCGTTGTGGTGGAGATCGCCGAATGATGTGTGATTTTGGCAGTCGGGCGATCTTGTGCCCTATCCATCCCATGAGGTTCACAAAATGTTCAAAGAAGTTGTTCAAGCGTTTGGTTGGTCCGCTCGGTTTGGCCATCGGTTTGAGGATGGAACACCGTTGATAGCTGGACCCGATTGACATAGCAAGTCATCAGTTTGTGCCAGAAATGGCTATTGAATCGACCGTCTCTGTCGCTCGTGATGGATTGCGGTACACCGTGTAGCCACACGATGTCATTAAAAACCAGTTGCGTTGTTCCTTTGGCGGTGACAGTGGTCGTAGTTGGAATAAAATGAGACATGTTGGAAAAACTGTCGACAACCACGAGTTTTGTGTCATATTGCGTCCCTTGGGTGTGATTGGTAGTCCTGTGACGATGTCCATGGTGATGTCAATCCATGGTTCCGTCGGAATGGGGAGGGTTTGCAGAAGTCCGGGTGGCCGTATGCGACGGGATTTTTGTCGTTGACATGTGTCGCAAGATTTGCAAAAATTAGCCACAAAGCATCTTGTCCCATCAGTAGTGTTTCAACTAGCTTCTTCAGCGTCTTGTCTTCTCCAAAATTTCCACCTTGACCAGTATCGTGGAACTCTTCAAGCAACACGCAATGGAGTTTATCGTTGAGGAGGACTACCCTGCAAGTGAATCACTGCCGCCAATAGGGTGTGTCGTACCAGAATTCTACCTTGGCATATCTGCCATGCAGTTCAGAGCCTCGTGTACAAATGATTGAGATATAGATCTCACTGCAGCTATAGCATTGCTACCTCAGTCACAAAATCTGGTTGACGGCTAGGCGCGTGTACCATGTTGGTTTTGCCAAGCTGGTACTCAATATCCTAGTTGAGCCTGGATTCAAGGAACTCCATCCATCGAGTTTGACATCGACTGAGGTTCAAATGTGTCTTCAAATGTTTCAACGTGTGTTGGTCGGTGCCTATGATGCATTGGCGGCATTCTAGATAACACTGCTATTTCTTAAATGCATGTACGACCGCCACCATCTCTTTCTCGTGTATGGCGTAGTTGAGTTCCGGTCCGCTCGGTTTGTTGACATGTATGCAACTGGTTGTTTTCCGTTGCCATGGTCTTGCAGGAGGACCACGTCGATGGCTCGATATGATACATCCATAGCCATGATGTAGTCGACCATTGGACCGCTAATCGTAGGGCTAGTACCGAGGTCAGAGCATTCCGCAAAGTGGTTAACGCTTCTAGTTCCCAATCTCCCAACCGCCACTCATTTTCTTTTTGAGTGAGGTCGGAGAGAGGCGTTGACACTCAGGCGCAATCCCAAATGAAAGGTAGGTAGCAATTACACGATATGAGGAAATCTTGAACGTCTCGAACATTAGTCAGTGTTGGCCAATCAGCAATTGCTGCCACTTTTTTTGGAACCATGGTGATCCATCCGCCGTTGATGACGTGACCCAAGAACTCGATTGAAAAGCGATCAAAGTTGCATTTCAATAGTTTTGCAAAAAAATTCTCTCTTTATAAGACTTTGACAACCTTTTGAAGATGTCCATCGTGCTCCTCCGGGATGCGACTGTACACCACGATGTCGTCGAGGTATACCACGACAAAATTGTTAAGGTTGAGGCGGAAAATGTTGTTCATAGCCACCATGAGAGTTACGGGGATATTCCTAAGTCCAAACGACATTACTATGAACTCAAAATGTCCATAGCAAGATCCGAGCGCCATCTTCTCGATGTCAGCATCTGCCACGCAAATCTGGTTATACCCGCTACGTAAGTCAATCTTGGTAAAAACTAGAGCCCCTCGGAGTTACTCAAAACGTTTGTTGGCTCCGTAGAGAGAGTCACGATTCTTGATGGTAGCGTCGTTCAATGCTCGATAGTCCACACACATCTGCATTTTGCCGGTTTTCCTTTTCATTAACAGTACGGGTGCGGCATACGGTGACGTGGATGGGCGGATGAACCCCTGACCAAGCATCACATCGACTTGCTTTTTTAACTTCGTCAGTTTGCGATCGCTCATCTGTTAGGCCTCTCAAACTATGGATGTGATGGCCACCTTCACCTCGATGTGATGTTTGATGTCCCGTAAAGGTGGTAGGGTTTTTCGGAGTTTTCGAGAGAAAACATTTGCAATCTCTTGGATGAGTGGTGCAAACACTTCAGCTACCATCACAATCTTTGTTGATTCTGGTGAGGGTGATGAGGCCGATGACGATGATAAGTTACCTGCTGCCACTTCTGCTTCCTCCATTGGCAAAAGATGTATGAGCCACACAGGAGCAACCTTGCTGTATAATTTACTTGGCCACATTCAGGGGTATGAGCTGCATAGTGTTGAATATGTTTGCCCCTTGTTCAGTCTTGTACGACGGATCAGGGATGCTTTGCCCCTTGCAGAGGTATAACCCATGGATTTGTTGTAGGGTGACTCAACTATGCGATGTCTCATGTGAGATATGACCTGTGAGTACACCATGTAGGTGAGTGGTTAACTTGGCCATTTTGTTGATTTGGCCAAATGAGAGGTCATGAGTTCGATCCTGTCTCCATGCACATCTTTATTGTTATGGAAGCTTCCAAGAAAGAAATTCCGTATCTTCTAGGAATCAGTACGACTGATCAGTCACATTGGCACAAGGATGCTTATGTGTCAAGCCCACAGCGCAAGTCTCTTGGTGATGTGGCAGGGTCAAGCCACTTCTCAGGAATGTGCTTTTGAGTACCGGGACTGGACAGATAGCTATAAAAGGACTTGTCTTGCATGCTGATCAAACAACCCTTGCTTGATGCTCTCTTGCATATTGACAACTTGAGCTCTTCTCGAGATGTAATGCTAAGGCGTTAGTACTCTTGAAGGTGAGGTGTATGCCTGATTAAGTTTGGGGTGCACAACACATACCTCCAAAGGAAGAATGTGTAAAAACCTTTGTGAGATTTTTGGTTTCGCAGCTTCTCTACCGGAGGTGGTTTGCTCAGTAGCTAACAAAGGGTTATGGGCCCACTCCTCTGGTTAGAGAAGTTTAACGCACGCAACCGCCAAAGTCACAAGCAATGAGAGCACCTACGCTCTCATCCAACCTCTCTGTTTGCAGGTCAATCATCAGCCGGAGGGGAATGCAACACATCTGCACCTTTCTGCCTTGGGAGCTTACATCAGCCTACATCAGCCTACATCAGCCTACACCAGCCTACATCTTCTTACATCGGCCAATGTGAATAGGGCAAGCAGTTTCCTCCTCTCACAAACAGCCTACAACGGCCTCAAACACAGGTGTATTGGCAAAAACAACAGGTGTAGGAGTTGTAGCAGTTGTAGGTGTAGGGATGGCAGGGACAGGAGAACCAAGGAATCATTCTCCCATCCTCAAGTTTGCTGGAGAGGGGTTTGCACTCTTGAAGTGGCAATTTGAGATCATCATGGATGATAGAGACTTGCTAGGATATTTTGACGGAAGCATCCCAGCACCAAAGGAGGAGGGTGCTGAACTTGTGGCATGGGTCAAGCTCAACAAGAAGGCTCTTGCCATTCTCGTGTCCTCCATTTAACCCTCAGTCCTCTCACACATCAGCGGTTGTACAGTGGCAGCCGCTGCATACGCCAAACTGGGCAAGGTGTTTCAGTCCTCCTCACTTGACAACCGTCTCTTCATTCTACAAAACCTCATCAGTATGAGGCTTGGTGAAGGGGAGGATGTCTCCACCTTTATGAGACGCTCTTGTAACAAGCCAACGGCATGGGGTGGGACCTGAAATCCGATATGCAGGCCATGATTTTTCTGATGACGGTGCCGGAGAGCTCGGGTCCCATGATCACAGTGATTGGAGGGTGGAATGAAGAGCATGTATCCTACACCACCGTCTCGGAGTATGTGTGGAATGAAGCCATGCGTTGCAGTAGTAGTGAAGCAAACATGGCTACCTTTGCCTCACAAAGCAACGGTACCTTCCGAAATACCTCCTCCTCTGGATACAAGGGAAACAATGGCACTGGCAACATTGGAAGGGGTCCAAAGCGTCAAGGAAACTGCCATAACTGTGGTATGGCTAGACACTGGGCTCGGGAGTGCCAAAAACCCAAGAAGGAGGGAGGAGACGAGGATGAATGGTGAGGGGGAAATGGTGGGAAGGATCCCACAAGTTTGATGGCTGAGTGTGCCTCCAACAAAAGGAGGGCGATACTCAGGCCAGGAGCTTACGACCTTGACTCGATCACAAACGAGCACACCACTTATGGGAAGAGAGACTTCATCTCTCTTGCTCCATCCAACAAGAACTTCAGAGTTGCCAACGGCAAGGTTGAGGCAGCTGAGGGGATTGGTGACAAGCTGGTCACTGTGGGTGTCAACGGTATGGACTTCGACCTCAAGAGAGAGGGGGTAGTCTACTTGCCCTCCTTCACATCCAACCTTCTCTCCGTCTCTAAGATAACTAACCATAGCATGACAATTATTTTTACACTGAAGGAAGCAGTGATAGGCCCTACCAAGGACATCAACATCTCCTACCCTACCAAGAAGGTTGTTACACAGGTCCCTCGCGTTGATGGACTCTACGTCTTGCAGACCAAGATGACAACGTCAACGGCTGAATCTTTGGCCGGGAGTGATGATGAGGAGAGCAGTGATGCAGATTCTGATGACGAAGGACATGTTCGAGCAGCGAAAGCAGTGGCAGCGGATGATTCGGCAACAAAACCGGAAGAAAATGCAGCCACCGGGGCTGTTCATTCTAGCGAGTGCACATCGTCCGAGAACCTGTGGCACAGGTACTTTGGGCACGTGGTACATCGCACATTGGTACTCATGGATAAGCAGGAGCTAGTGTGTGGGATGGAGCTAGGTGATGAGGCGGAGGGAGCTGGGATCTTGTGTGAGCCATGCCTTCAAGGCAAGGCCAAGAAGAAACCATTCAAGCGTAATGGTACGCGTGCTCTTGCACCCCTTGACCTCATCCACTCTGACGTGTGTGGTCCCTTTCGCATACCGTCCAATGGAGGCAGCAGATTTTTCCTCACCTGCATCGACGACAACAGCCGCAAGGCCTGGATATCCTTTCTCAAAAAGAAAAGTGAGGTGAAGGAGAATCTGCAAGCCCTTATCGCTATGGTTGAGCGACAGAGTTGAAGAAAGGTGAAGACATTCAGGACAGACAATGGGGGGGAGTACGAAGCCTGCAGGGAGTGGCTCAAGGCACAGGGCATTGAACACCAGAAAACTACTCCCTACTCACCTCAAAGCAACGGCGTAGCAGAGAGGATGAATCAGACCCTCCTTGGCATGACAAGGTGCATGCTCTTTGACACCAAGCTGCCTCCTAGGTTCTGGGCTGAAGCAGCACGCACGGCTACGTATCTTGTGAACCTCACACCTGCAGCAGCTCTGCGAAGGAGAGGCAAGAAGAAGCAGACACAGCAGCTGAAGACACCTCAAGAAGCATGGTCGGGCAGGAAGCCGGACGCCTCCCATCTCAAGGTGTTCGGTTGCACCGGCTTTGCCAAGGTCCAGGCGGGTGAGGGTCCTGGAAAGCTCGATGCAAGAGCACGAAAGTGTATTTTCATCGGCTATGACACCGCCCACAGAGCTTATAGAATGTGGGACCTAGGAGCTAAGAAGGTCATCCGCAGCAAAGACGTGGATTTCCACGAACGTTCAGTGAGTAAGGGAGAGCTTCTTGAACTTGAGAACACTCCAAAACAGGGAGAGTGGCTCACTCTTCTTGAGGAGGGAGACGAAGCACCAGCACAATGGCATGGGCTGGGTACTACAACAGGGAGAGAAGCTGATGAAGATGACTCGGAGGAATCAGCCTCCGAGTCCGACGTATCTGATCCTCCAGACCATGAGGAGGATACCTCTCCCCCCATCGACGACAAAACAAACCTCCAGCCTCTA
>SZWC01003255.1:115564-150878 GCA_023375785.1 Penium margaritaceum
GGGGGGGGGGGGGAGAGGCTTGTAGAAGTGCTTGGAAGGCGATGGTGACCTTTACACCAAAGAATAAATTGCTTCAGCTTGTATGACTTCGTGAAGCATTGTCACTAATCAGAGAGGGGAAAAGCTATTTCCACCGCTTGGAACAAGCGTGCAATTCTTTGCACTACCTAAAACTAGTTTTTGTGCTTCAAATACATGTCTCGCATAGTCGAAGCGTGGAATCTAGTTCAAAGTAACGCAAATAACTACATTCTGGTTCTAGGCGGTGGAATTAGCTTTGCTATCTCTAATTAGCGGCAATACTTCACGAAGTCATACGAGCCAGAGCAAATGTCCATTTCTTGTTTGGTGCAAAGGTCACCAGAACCTTCAAAGTGCTTCAAGAAGCCAACTCCCTCCCACCCCCCTCCACCGATTACTCTCCCCCCTTCCCCCTTCCGTGGACCTTTCCTAGAAGTCATTGTGCGGTTGGCCATAGAAGTAATGGCCATAATGCCCACATGCAAGTATAAGGGAATCGTGTATGTCTAGTACGTGAAAAAAAGCCCCTAGTTTACAGGATTTACAGTGATGTTTTTCATGCCCCTCGTAGCATATCATGATAACAAAAAAATGTCGTGGCTAGTTGTGATAAAAAGTCAAAAAGTGTGGCTTTCTGATCTAAAATTTTGAAACATGTGGCATAAAGCTATTTCATTGATGAACAGGCTGCACAAGAAATCACCCTTGTCTGATTTTGTGATGTATGGGAAACTCCTAGTAATTCATTAGCGTCGAAGGGCCACGGCCCGTAAAAAATGCGATTTTGTGTGGACACCTCGAGAACGTGACCTCATGGTGTTGCAAATTCGGGCTGCTTGATGTCAAGGGTCACGACAAAAAAGAAACTGGCCAAACCGCAGACCGTAAACGTAAAGACCTCGTTTCAAAAACAACAGTGTGGTGGCTTGGCCTGCAGTAATGAGTAGTAATCATCCTAGCAAACCAACGTCCGCAATCACGCAATTTCAATGCAAATCCAGTTGTAGGAACAAGTACATCAAATAACGATAACAAAAGGGGGAAGGTACGCTGGGTCTTGTAGACTGTTCCAACAAAATTAGTGGCCGGTGTCACATCGCCCTATAGCAAATCCGAGCCACGTTCTGAGTTCCCTCTCTTAAAAATGCGATGAGTCAGAGGTTTTCAGTTGGGCATCTGTAGTCACAGCGGAACTTCTAGCAACTCACCTCAGAGGGTCCCCACTGGCAGAAAATTTCAGAACATTTCTGACATGAGACTGTAAGCAGTGACCCATGTTGTTGAGTAGCACCCCTCAATAAATGTGCGGATTTTTGGGTGTCATCGACAAGTTCCTAGAAAGTTGCCACAGCCTTGAAGGAGTAGCAGCTTGTTGCAACTCACCTCGGTCACATAATTCTTGGTTAAGCAGTTTTTGACCGAACCGCCGCTGATTTATTTCAATTGTTCTTGTATTGTAACGTCACCCAAGTGAGCCGCGTCAATGCGTGCATGCCATTACTTCAATATCAAGATTATGAAAAACCAAACTTCAAGACATGCATGCTACTTGCGAGCGGATGGTGTCACACTCGTGCTGAATGAACTGGGACGCGGAAAAGACTTTGGCATTAAATCATGAAATAGAATCGATGCAGTTTAGGATGAAAGAGTTTATCGGCCCTACAAACTCAGCTCATCAGGACTTCCCACAGTGAGTTTAATTCGTTCGTTGTGATACCGGCCAGTGTATGCTATCCAACACCCTTTAGAGATCAAACGCCCAGGCACAAAAAACAATGTACACCTTCCAAAGCTAGCGCAACGAGGTGAACGAGGTGCTGCTAATGTCATGTAACAGCGGAATACCCTATAAAATGGCCAGGGCCACGACAGGCAAGGAGTGAGTAGGTATGCGAGTCCCGCCCGACCCTCTGCTGAAATCATCATCTGAGGCTCTAGGAATTTGTGTGAAGTGAAGATGCGTGAAAGGGGACCCATCCACACAATTGTCCGCCATACTAGATGACAAAGCATTCACGACTGTAATAGAGCCTCAGTCGGACAACACTAATCACTGGAGAAGCCATAGAAAACACTCGACCAAAGTCTTAGCATAAGTTAAAGTCAAGGGATGATTACGTTCTAATTGAACACTTTGCATCAAACTAAGGTGCAAAAAAAGGTTGAAGATCATTTTTTTGCAGAAGCAACAGTAATGTCCGCCACCCTAGTCACGCCCTTTTGCCCATAACCATCAACGAGCACTTGTCGGTGAGTGAACTCGACTGTCGGGGAACCTTATATTCTGACTCACCCTTTCCTAGCCGTGACCCAAACATAAAAAAAAATGGTAATCTGAACTAGGAAAAACCTAAGGCAGCAATCCATAACCTATCTTTCTTGTTGTTTTCATGGCAGGGGATTTCACTCTCCACAACCACTGTCAGGTTTGGCATTTTCACAGGTCCCGAAACATGTCCTCACGACAGGGATCTTGGTCTTCGTTTTTAAAATGGCCAAGTTTTGCCCCAAACTTTTCCCTAGACACATACTCATCCATTGATGATTAACACTTTCTTTGCCACATACACGTGTCCATGCATTCCCGCCTGGAATGGTTTGACGTTCAGGAGACTTTGTTATGTAGTCACGATTGATTTTAGCCTGATTAAGGGAAAAGTCAAAGTCTGGATTCTGGTCGAGTGATTCACAAAGATGCAGTTAATGTTTTTTCCATTTGCATGAGACACCAATTTTTTTGGTAAAATTGTATGCTCCTTCTATGCACATTGTTGCTTTGAGGAGAGAAACTCACAACCGAAAATGAAATTCATTTAATAATGAGTTTTGCTGGGTTTTCTCACCAAACAATGACATGAAGCAATGACAATGAACATGTGGACATTTGCACATCTAACAGATGCTCAACATGTCCATTTCGAGCCAGCCGTTGTCATTGTTACACTAGGGATTTGGAAACCGTGGATTTTGTGTGGATGTACACATTAAACTATGCCCGACTTTACTCTCATTAGGTAAGCCTTATGTGTAGTTGAGCAAAGTGTAGTTGTCATCGCCAACCTCTGTACAAAGTTGTCGAGGTATGCGCTCATTCACCTTACGCACCTGGAGGCCCTGGTTGCCATGCAAGTACTCGTGTCTTATCCGCTCTCTACCACCATTCTTATAGCTGCCACCTGAGCATCGAAGCCTCTCTCTCTCTCTCTCTCTCTCTCTCTCTCTCTCTCTCTCTCTCTCTCTCTCTCTCTCTCTCCACCTGATGGTGACTGGAATCAAACTTATCTTAGATTACTATGTAGCCATAATCTAGCCAACATGTGAGGAGAGCAAAGCCCATTGCTTAGCGTAGGTCAAGATGACATGGAGACGTTTCCTAAAATCCAGTTAAGGGTACAAGAGTATGTTTCATACTCTATCTATTGTGCCATGCACATGCAATTTCCTCATGCTTCCCCCTTGACACATCGACAATACATTACCACCCGTATTGACGATGACGACCACCAACGTCTCATACAAGAAATTCCCTGTTGCTATTGCTTCTCTCATGGAAGCAACAGCAATAGCACGCGGAGCAAGTGCAACATTGCTGGCAACAAAAGCAACAACTACATGTGAGGATGTTGTTAAGGCAAATCGGATTTCTTGAGATGGAGGAGAATTACCCTATATGTGAGAGCTTTTAAGTGACCTCGAAAAAGATGTCCGAGTTGAGGGAAGAAGAAAGTTGTACAAAGTAGAGCGTAGGTGGAAAGGGGGGTGGAAATGTAGGATTTTAGCATTACAAGCAAAGGTGACATCATCCCTTTTCAATCAACGTCATCAACTCAAAACTTCCATATTTGTGCACTAAGGTTTTTGAACCTAGTGGTAGCCATGTACGGGTATTGGATTAAGCATGTTATCTTTGAGTTGTGGAATGAGAACATTGGAAGACTTCAAATTAATACCCTACTGCTCTTGGATTTCAACAAATGGAAACTTGCGAATTATGAAATCTATGAATCAGACGAGATTTTTGGGGTTCGAATTATTTTGGTAGTCCTTAATGGTCGAATCTGCATCAAATAGTACCTTGATTCTGGTGTTTTGTATGGAGAAAACCACCATGGAAGATTGAAATCCCTTGGCCTTTCATGTCAAATCCAAGTTCAATTACTTATTTGGTATTTAGAATTCATTGAACAAAAAAATGTATTACATTCAATCAACTTAAACAGCAATTCACAACAAAATCCAAGAGCAGTAGGGTAATAAACAATAGGAATGAAAAAACGATTGTCACATTTCTTCCTGCTTAGAAGTCCTGAAATTCAAAGATTCTTCTTGGAACTATGCTCCAAATTTTCACCTACCTTTAGTCCATTGTGTTCTCATGCACTGTGGACTTTGTTATAGGCTTGCTTGTAAAAAAGGGCAAGACAAGCTTCTTAACATTGGGAGCAACGATACTTGAAATGTTACTCCAAAAACCCTTACGCTGCCAGTTCGAGTAGGAATGAGAACAAAAATACTGGAGGGGATAGAGGTGGATTTGTAGCATCCATGATGAAATGTGGATTCAATGGTACAACAACAAAACAAAGCACAATATGTCTGCTTCAATCACACAAACTCACCCACACACACAGTCACACTTACAACACTAAACCCAAACCTTTCTCCAACCCTCACCCCTTCAAACCTGGCCATAAAGACATTTATATGCATGTTTTTATGGAAACTACGCAACCCATAAGGAGAAGCTTCTCCTTCCGTGGTTGAACTAGTCTTCTCTTGGCTTAATAGGTATTAAGTTTTGCTATGAAGAAAGCTTCCACTAGCTCTTCATTGAAAACTACCTTGGAAAAGTTCAAACATCAAAGAAGCTTTTGCCATCTTGGTAGTAAAGTTCACAATCAAGTGGCTTTCTTGAGAAATGATCATTCTTTGCATTTGATTGTGGAGAGATGTTGATGTGGATTATTGATCTGCATCTACCTAGTTTTTGACATTGAGCTCTCCACATAAACGGGAGATATTGAAACGTCGGACTTAGAAAATGTTAGAGATGATGTAGTATACCGTGCTTTCCAACCTTTAATGTTCATAGGCAACATAGCTTTGATTGTCTATCATCGTAGCTCTCAACATTGTGAAAAAATCATGCACTATCTATCTATTCTGCCTCCATCCTGCTCACCTTTGCCACAACTAACTACCTGCACCCCACCTAACTACACCCCACCTACCTGCACTCTAACTACCAGTGCACCACCTACGTGCATCCCACCTACCTGTGCCCCAACTACCTACGGCCCACGTACATGCGCCCAACCTACCTCTACCCTACCTACCAGCACACCACCTACCTGCGCCCCACCTGCCACTGTCCCACCCACCTGTGCCCCACATACATGCACCCCACCTACCAACATCCCACCGATCTACAACCCACCTCCCTGTGTCTAAACTACCTACGCTCAACCTACCTGCGCCCACCTACCTTCACCCCACCTACCTCCTTCCTACCTACCTCTGTCCCACCTACCTGCACCCAGCCTACTTACGTCCCACCTGCCTGTACCCCACCTACTTGCGCCCCACTAACATGCGTCGTACCTAACTGTGCCCCACCTACGTGTACCCCACTTACCTACGCCCGACATAACTACACTCCACCTAGCTACGTCCCACCTATCTGTGCCCCACCTACCTGTGCCCCACCTTTATGCGTCTCACTTACCTGCGCCCCACCTACATGCAGCCCACCTACTTGCGCCCCACCTACCTATGCCCCACCTAGCTGCGCCCCACCTGTCTGCACCCCATCTACCTGCGTCCTACCTCTGTATGCCCCGCCTACCTTCACCTCAGCTACCTATGCCCGACCTACATGCGCCCCACCTACCTGCGTCCCACCTGTCGGTAATCGCTTCCCGACTGTTCACGACTGGACAAGCAGTTCTCACAAGAGTGGGAGCTTAAGGCATGGTGAGACACAGTGGTTTTGGCGAACGGTCTGCTTTGGGTCACCACACCGAATGTGAGAGGTCACATGAGCGTAACCATGGAAGAATGCAGGAGGGGAAATTAGGACGGAAATGTCGCTGTTTTGAGACAATTAAAGGACACGTACATGATCTGACGACTTATATTTCTTGTCACAAGCTTTCCAACGCACAAAACCGTGCGTGATTCCGAGCAGCTTAGCACCCGCTACGCTCTCCCATGTGCATCATTGCAACTCAGCCGACTGTCATACCACCAGCGTGAGTGACGGGTGTCCGAAGCGCCCTGGTCGCCAATTAAGCATCATGCTGCCTTTCCAAGGCGTCCATGGCTCCAATGAACCTTGGGATATTGGTCAAACATCCCCTAAGGGCCGCCCTGACCTTGGTCTGCTTGCTGGGAGTCGAATTCCTCACGGTCGGACCCATTTTTGGACGGACGAGTGGTCAGCCGACCAAATCCAGCTGGTTGTACCACCCAACTTTGACAAGCCATATCTTTCTCATTTGTAGGCTGATTACTACAATTCAAATTGCATTGGATCCAGCACATTGCAATCTCTAAGGAAATTCTCTCAGACCATAATTACACACACAACGTTAAGGTCTATCTTAAAATCAAACGACTCAGCCACATGGTTGAGACTCTACCACATGACAAAGAGGCCAGCCTCAACTGCCGCCTTGTCATCAGCCATGGCTACGGGCTGTTTTTCCCTGTGCCATGCTCTAGATCTCCAGCCTTGACCTTCACGTCTTCTGCTGTGCCAGCCAGCTTCTCACGCCTCCTTCATGGTGAGCACTACTCCGTCGATGATGCCGATGTTGCTAGTGCGGTCGAATGATGCAGGCCATATGTGTGTGGTACTTAAAAAATGTAGCACCCATGCCCACATGCGTATGTGTGAGCTGGCATCTTGGTGTTGAAGAGATGTCAGCTACCTCACCACTCACACAATGGCATAATGAGGGGCGAAACTCTTAGCAATCTCCCCCTCCTTATCATGCCGCTCGGATCCCTCTCAAGCTGATCACTCAGCTTCATGACGCATTTTCTTGCTGTTGCCACAGCTCCATTTGCACCCTCCTTTGTAGGACCTCTCACTGCTCCCTGGCTGCTTGCAAGCGTGTGTGTGACCTCCTGCCACTCTGCCACCTTGCCTTGCTGTCGGCAGAGTTTACAGCTGCTTCTGTCCCGTGCCAAGCCGTACATTAGAGACCGCAGCTCCTTTAGCTGCCTATCCGTTGCGCTCGTGCACGTCAGGCTTGCCTGCCGCCTAAGAGCAACCCTCCTCAGCTTGCTTTCTCCGCCTTGAGTCTGCCCCTGCTTGTTGCACAGCCTTCACATCCTGCACCCCTGTTGTCCTGTGCTTGTGCGACCACTGTACCATGTAGCTTAGTGTGCCCACTTGCACTTGCCACCCCTCTTGGTCCCACAGCTTCGTAGCCAACTTGCTCCATGGCATGGTCATTTTGCCATTCATTTGTGTCTTGGCATCCTGGCTGGTGCTTCTACCTTGTTGCCAATGCTTGTCGATGCAACCTGCCTCCCCGTTTTGAGGCGTTGGGAGCACCCACCTCTTGCGAGTCTCCTCTCCAGCGGAAGCCAGAAGCCACTAATTTTGTCGTTGCTTCAGCTGCTACTGTTGGATCCACATTGGTCCATCATGGTTTTCCTGCACACAATCAGCACCCAGGACACGTCCCCACTTGGACCGAGCGTGAGCCTTGCCAAATCCACCGCAAGTGGACTGCTTCCTCGCCGAATGGCATAGCCGGAATCTCTTACTACTATATGCGCGTGTGTTGCTTGATGCTACTGTTGTTTCTGTTGCTTGTAGAGAAACATTGCTCCATTCAGGCCTCCTTGTCTTCTCCCAGTACCCTCAGCACGTCCTATCTTGGACCCAACATGAGCCAAGCCACATCCGCCCAAAGTGGAGTGCTTCCTCGCCAGTTTGACACAGCCGGCTACTCTTGCTGCTACAAGCGCATGCCTTAAACAGTGTTGAAGCCAGCACCTTGGACCTGATTTCGTCTCCCATTTTCAATGCATGCACCTTTGATTGCAAGTCCCCGCGTTGGTGTCGGCCACCCTCCATCACCTTCGTGGCACGCTCCAACCCTGCTACACCTTGGAGACGACACACCACTATTTTGTGGTTGATGTTTTGTTGATGATGATGCAGCGGCAGCTTTCCCACATTTTAGGCGATGGAACCAGCCCCCCCTGCTTGACAGACCTGCTGCTTCCTGCCCACCACAGTTGCATTTTGTTCCACCAAATCTGGTGTCGTGGTGGCTGACCAGCTGCTACCACTCGGGGTTGTCGAGCCTGATTCTGTCCTCCGGTGCATGAGCTTGCTCCCTTGCAAAGGGACTTGCACCTTTCTTGAACTGTTGTGATTTTGCACTGCTGCACCAATACATCCCGTGTTATTGCAGCTCTGCTCCCTTGTCCTTAGCCAGGAGGCGCCGCGCCCGAAGTTGACGCACCTGTCAAGA
Organism: Penium margaritaceum; assembly: GCA_023375785.1. Classification (NCBI taxonomy): domain Eukaryota; kingdom Viridiplantae; phylum Streptophyta; class Zygnematophyceae; order Desmidiales; family Peniaceae; genus Penium; species Penium margaritaceum. The sequence goes on from SZWC01003255.1 coordinate 124,084, forward strand.
CCTTTATGCGTGGAGGCTGAGGCCGCTCTTGCATTTTGCATGCGCCTTGTCCCCTTTGAAAGCAGTTCACCACTTGCCACTCTCTCACATCTCACCAGGAGCAGGTCCACGGCAACTCCCTTGAAGCCCCACTTCCTACTCCCTTGGAGTTGAAAGAGATCAATGTTTTTTACCCTCCTTTCTCTTTTTTTTTCTCCACCACCCTCACCTCCAGAGCCTTCCAGCAGCAGCTGCCACAAGCTCCACTTCTCTTGCTCTATACTAGCTGTAAGTGGAGTTTGGCATGTCCCGGACATGCCACATGGCCAGCCTCAACAACGGCGGCCATTGCTCCTTCGTATAGGAGCATAGAGCCTTGGCGCATCTAGATTGCAGACCCGGTCTACCGTCCTCCTTCCGAGCTCTCGGCGAGGTCCACGACATCCGCTGCGCACGTCTCCATGTGGCCTATTTTTCCACAACGCCTGTTAGCTCTCCAGATTGCACCACCTCCAGTGATGCCGTGCGGACGTGTCTCGCTCCCGTTGTCCCGGCCTCCAGCGTGGTCACAGGCGATGTTCGCGAAGGAAGACACTGTCCCTTGCTCCCATCTTGTCCAGCGCTCTGTTTGGCAAGTTCCAGTTGTACCAAGAGGAGTAGCCTAGCCGTTGAGCAAAGCCACCAGTAGCACCACGCTGCAGCACGGAGGCACGCCTCCTCGTACGAAGTGATGAGTGTGCGACTCAATCTGCTGCGAATGCTCCTCTGTGATGTTGCTGATGTCGTGCAGGGTTTGAGGCGAGTCGACATTGGAACTGAAAACTTCAGCCGTGAACGGGGAGCCATGGATGATTTCTACCCATCTCACTGCCTCAAGGCAGTTCATGGCATGGCTCAACCAAGCCTGCTGCTGTTTTGCATGAAGAAGCGCTTTGACAAACACGTGGATTTTTGTGTCGCCAACCTTTTTGCATGGACACGCTGCAGCAATGTGCGACCCTTCAACGTCATGCCACATGTTGTCAACCTCGTTCTGCTGTCGTGTGAGCACGCATGGAGCCCGACATGGACTCCATTTGTCGCTCATGTCGTGCACACCATGCACTACGGTGGTGATTGCTCTAGTCATGCCGTTGCTTGCAGAAGCCGTGCGTTACCAACGGTCGTCACCCTTGTGTGGGCCCATAACCATTTGTCGGAAATTGCTTCCCGAATGTTCACGACATGGCACGCACCTTTCAAAAGAGTGGGAGCTTGAGGCATGGCGAGCAATGGCAGTTTTGGCTGACGTTGCGCTTTGGGTTGCCACACCGAATGTGAGAGGTCACATGAGCATAACCATGGCAGAATGCAAGAGGGGAACTTCGGATGGAAATGGCATCGTTTTGGGTCATTTAATTGATACGTACATTATCTGACAAGTTATTGTGCTTGTCGCAAGCTTTCCAACGCACCAAACCATGTGCAATTGGGAGCAGCGTAGCGCCCCCTACGCTCTCCCACGTGCATCATTGCAACTCAGCCGTCTGTCACACTACCAACATGAGTGACGGGCATCCGGAGCGCCCTGGTCACCAATGAAGCATCATGCCGCCTTTCCGAGGGGTCCATGGCTCCAGTGAACCGTGGGATATTGTTCTAACATCCCCTAAGGGGTGCCTTGGCCTTGGTCTGCATGCTGGGAGTCAAAATCCTCACTGTCAAACCCGTTTTTTGACCGAAAGAGTGGTCAGCCGACCAAACCTGGTTGGTTGCACCACCCAACTTTGACAAGCCATATCTTCCTCATTTGAAGGCCATTGCGATTCACATTGCGTTGGATCCTGTACATTGTCCTCTTTACGGAGATACTCTCAGATCATAATTACACACACAACACTAAGGTCTATCTTAAACGTCGACAACTCAGCCACGTGGTTGAGACGCTACCACATGGCAAAGTGGCCGGCCTCAAGTGCCGCCTCAACATCAGCCATGGCCACGGGCTGTTTTCCTCTGTGCCATGCTCTAGACCTCCAGCTTTGATCCTGCATGTCTTCTACTATGCCAGCCAGCTTCTCATAGCTCCATCGTTGTGAGCATCGCTCCGTCGATGGTGCCGATGTTGCTGGTGCGCTCAGATGATGCAGGCCATATGTGTGTGGTATTGGAAAAGTGCAGCACCCATGCCCACTTGCACATGTGTGAGCTGGCATCTTGGTGCTGAAAATATGTCAACCACCTCACCGCTCACACAACGGCATGATGAGGGGCGAAATTCTTTACACCACCTACTTGTGCCCCACTTACCTGCGTCCGACATTCCTACGGCCCACCTACCTGTACCCCACATACCAGTGCCCCACCTACGTATCCCCCACATACCTGCACCCCGTCTACCTGGATCCCACCTACCTATAGCCCACCTACATGCGTCATACCTGCATGTGGCCCACCTATCTGTGCCCTATGTACTTGCACCCCATCTACTTGTGCCCCACCTACTTGCGTCCCACCTACTTGCACCCCACCTCCCTGCACCCCACCTACCTGTGCCCCACCTTCTTGTGCCCTAGCTTCATGCGTCCCACCTACTTGCCACCCACCTACCTGCGTCCCACCTATATGCACCCCACCTACAAGCTCCCCACATACCATCGTCCCACCTACCTATGCCCCAACTACCTGTGTCCCACCTATCAGTGCCCCATCTACCTGCACCCCACATTCCTACATCCCGCTTACCTACATCCCACCAACCTGCATTCCACCTACATATGCCCCACCTTCCTACGCCCCACCTACCTGCGTCCCATCTACCTGCACCCCACATACCTATGCACCACCTACCTATGTCCCACCTACATGTGTCCCATCTACCAGAATCCCATCTTCGCTCCTCCTACATGCACCCCATCTACTTCCGTCTCACTTACATGCACCACATTTACTTGCACCCCACCTATCTACGCGTCGCCTACATACGTCGCACCTACCTGCGTCCCACCTACATCCGCCCCACCTACCTATGCCCCACCTATGTGCACCCAACCTACGTACGCCACACCTACTTGCGCTCCACCTACCTTCGTCCCACCAACCTGCGACCCACCTACCTATGTCCCACCTACCTGCGCCCAACCTACCTGTATCCTATCTTCCATGAGCCCACCTATGTGCACCCCACCTATGTGTGCCTCACCTACTTGTGTCCCACCTACATGCGGCCCACCTACCTTCGTCCCACCTAACAACGCCCCACATACCCATGCCCCAGATATTTGCACCCCACCTACTTGCGTCCCACTTACCTACATCCAACCTATCCTTTCCCTAGCTACATGCGCCCTACCTACCTTGCTCCACCTACCTGCGCCATACCTACTTGCACCCCACCTACCTTTCGTCCCATCTACCTATGTCCCACCAATGTGTTTCCCCACCTACCTCTACCCCACCTGCCTCTGCCATACCTACCTATGACCCACCTACCTGCACCCCACCGAACTCCTTCCCACCTACCTACACCCCACCTACGAGTGTCCCACCTACATGCGCCCAACCTACCTGTGCCCCACCTACGTGCTCTCGACCTACCTGTGTCCACACCCTTGTGCCCCATCTACCTACATCCCACCTACCTGCGTCCCACCTACCTGAACCCCACCTGCATGTGCCCAAACTACCTATATCCCATATACCTACGTCCACCTACCTACGCCCCATTGACCTCCGCCCTACTTACCACTGTCCCATCTACCATCACCTCGCCTGCTTACGTCCAACCAACCTATACCCCACCTACCTGCCCCCCACACACATGTCTCCCACCTACCTGTGCCCCACCTACATGTACCTCACCTACCTACGCCCCACCTACCTCCGTCCCACTTAGCTCCATCCCACCTAAATGCACCCCACCTGCTTGTGCTCCACCTACATGTGCCCCATCTACCTGCATCCCACCTACCTGTACCCCACCTACCTATGCCTCACCTACCTATGTCCCACCTACCTTTGTCCCACCTACCTATGCCCAACCTACCTAGGCCCCACCTACCTACATCACACCTACCTTTGCCCAACCTACCTATGTCCCACCTACGTACGCCCCACATACGTACGCCCCAACTACCTCTGTCCCACCTACCTCTGTCCTACCTACCTAAGCCACACCTACCTGCACCCCACCTAACAACACCCCACCTACCAGTGCACCACCTACCTTCGTCTTCCCTACCTATGCCCCTCCTACCTACGTCCCACCTACCTACGTCTAATCTACCTATACCCCACGTACTTGCGCACCACCTACATGTATCCCACCCACATTCATCCCACCCACCTGCTCCCAACCTAAATTCGTCCCACCTACCTGTATCCCACCTACCTTCACCCCACCTACATGCATCCTATCTACCTCTGTCCACGTACCTACATCCCAGCTTCTTATGCCCCACTAACCTGTACACTACCTACCTACATCCCACATACGTGCGTCCCACCTACCTTTGCCCCACCTACTTGTATCCCATCTACTTGCACCAAGCGTACCTATGCCCCACCTAGCTACGTCCCACCTACATGCGCCCCATCTCAATGCGCCCCACTTACCTATGTCCTACGACCTTCGTCCCACCTACTTACACCCCACCTACATGTATCCCACGTACCTGTGTCCCACCTACATGCGCCCCACCTACTTACGTCCCATCTACTTGCACCCCACCTACCTGCGCCCCATCTACCTATGCTCTACCTATCTGCGTCCTACCTATGTATGCCCCACCTACCCTCACCCCAACTACCTGCGCTCAACCTACATGCGCCCTACCTACCTGCATCCCACCTACCTACTCCCCACCTACCTGGACCCTACCTACTTGCGCCCCACCTGCCTACACCCCACCTACCTACACCCCACCTACCTGCCCCCCACATACCCGTGCCCTGCCTACCCGCATCCCACCTACCTGCGCCCCACCTATATGTGTCCTACCTACATGTAACCCACCTACTTGTGTCCAAACTAGGTGCACCTCATCTACTTATGCCCCACCTACCTGCGCCCCATCTACGTGCACCCGACCTCCTTGTGTCCCTCCTACCCGCACCGCACCTTTCTACGCTCCACCTTCCTGCGTCCCACCTACCTGTATCTCACCCACCTACACCCCACCTATATGCACCCCACCTACCTACACTGCACATACCTTCGTCCCACATACCCGTGCCCCAACTACCTGCGTCCCACCTACCCACCTACATCCCACATTCTTACACCCCACTTACCTGTACCCCCACCTACTTACGCCCCACCTACCTTCATCCCACCTTTATGTGCCCCACCTACCTGCGTCCCACCTACTTGCATCACATGTGCCTACACACCACCTACCTGCATCCCACCTACATGTGTCCCACCTAACAGAACCCCACCTTCTTGCGCCTCATCTACATATGCCCCACCTACCTACGCTCCTCCTTCAGGCCCCCCACCTACTTGCGTACACCCCATCTACCTACACCCCACCTACATATGTCCCACCTACCTATGTCCCACCTACGTACACCGCACCTACGTGCACCCCACCTACCTGCACCCCACCTACCTACGTCCCATCTACCTGCGGCCCACCTACCTGTGACCCACCTACCCACGCTCCATCCACCTGCGCCCCACCTACGAGCACCCCACTGACGTGTGCCCCACCTACCTGCACCCCACCTTCTTACGCCCCATCTACAAGCGGCCCACCTATCTACATCCCACCTACCTGCGTCCCACCTACATGTGCTCCACATACCTGCACCCCACCTACCTGCGCCCCACATACCTGCGTCCAACTTACCTGCTCCCCACATACCTACGCATGTCCAACCCATCTCCACCTACCTGCGCCCACCTATCTACGCCCTACCTTCCTTCACCACACCATCATGTGTCCTACCTACATGTGCCTCACCTACCAGAGTCTTGCCCACCTTCACCACACCTACCTGCGCCCCTCATACTTGCGTCCCACCTACCCACACCCCACGTACCCGTGTCCCACCTACCTACGTCCCACTTACGTGTGTCCGACCTACGTACGTCCCAACTATCCGTGCCCCATGTGCCTCTGCCCTACCTACCTATGACCCTCCTACTTGCACCCCACCTAATTGCACCCCACCTACGAGTGCCCCATCTACCAGTGCCCCACCTACCTGTGCCCCACCTACGTGCGGCCCACCTACCTGCATCCCACCCACCTACTCCCGGCCTACCGACGCCCTACATATCTGTGCCCTACCTACCTGTACCCCACATACCTATGTCCCACCTGCGTACACCCCACCCACCTACGCCCCAACTACGTGCACTCCACCTACCTATGTCCACCTACCTACGTTCCATCTTCCCCCGCCCTTCCTACTAGTACACCACCTACCATCACCCCACCTAGTTATGCCCCACCTACGTCCACTCCACCTACGTTCGCCCCACATACGTGTTCCACCTACCTGTGTCCCACCTACCTATACCCCGCCTACCTGCACCCGACCTTCCTACGCTCCACCTACCAACACCCACCTAATTACGTCCCACCTACCTGCGTCCCACCTATATGTGTCCCACCTACCTGTACCCCACCAACATGTGCCTCACCTACCTGCGTCCCACCTACCTGCACCCCACCTACTTGCTCCCCACCTACCCATGCCCCACCTACCTGCACCCCACCTACCTGCATCCCACCTACAAGCGACCCGCCCACCTACGCCCCACCTACTTGTGTCCCACCCACCTTGGCCCAACCTACTTGCACCCCATCTTCTTGTACCTCAACTACCTATGTCCTACCTACCTGTGCCCCACGTACCTATGCGTCACCTACATTCGCCTAACATGAATGCCTGCCTGGAACGAGTTGTAATTCAATTCGCGTTGTTAAGTACTCACGCTTCAATCGATTTTAGCTTGAAGTAGGGAAAAGTAAATGTTTGGATTCCAGTCAAGTGATTAATAAAAATGTTTCCATGTGCATAATGCGTGCTTTCTTTTCTAAGACGGTATGATCCTTTTATGCACATTTTCACTTGTTGGAGAGAAACTCATACGCACGAATGAAATTCATTCGTAAATGAGGTTCGCCGGGTTGTTTCACAAATCAATGACATGAAGTATTGACTATGAAGATATGGACGTTTGCACATCTAATGGATGCTCAACATGTCCATTGTCCATTGGTCGTTGTTTTCCTAGGGTTTTGAGAAGGTGGATTTCATGTGTCTGTGCACATCAAACGATGCCCGATTTGTTAGAATGAAGACTTGACAAGAGACAGAGGAATATGAAGATTCTCAATAATGGTTCAGGTCCATGGATCGAACCACCTTGGCTAAGTAGTGTATCGGTATGTTGACCATTCACCCAGCGGTCAAGTTATCCCGTGATACAATGACATCTATCACCCGTGTCCTGCTAGCGAAAAGAAGTCGTTATTGTGCTCTTTTGTCTTGTTCTTCTTGTATATAATGAGTATGTTCATTCCCTTGAGTTTAACCTAGAACAAGCTTTTCATCGTATTCACCTTTGGTTCTGTGGCTTTATCTTTGTGTCTTCGCTATGTTTGCTCCTCGCTCTCACTTCCATCGCTGTTCACTCTCATCTCTTGCTGGCACAAGGTCTTCACTCCGTCACTCTCGTTCCTTCGCTCAGTTTTTCTCAAGCTCATTCCTCATCTCATCAATCCTGCACGCTCCTCCGACTTTCTCACTCATGGCCTATTTACCTGACTGCTCTACCTTAACCCGCAACTCTCCCATTCAAGCTCTTTGATTAACTACTTGCATCACTCTGTGGCTCCTTCAGCATTTCCATGTCTATCGGATCGCTCTGGTCTTACCTACCTTTGCTGTCGCTTCCCCTACTCCCTTCATTCTTCTGACATGACTACACTCTCATTATGTGTAGCCTTATGTGTATTTGAGGAAAGCGTAGTTTTCATCACCAACCTATACAAAAATCTGTCTAGCTGTCCACGGCATAGTCTTCACCTCCATGGCTGCTTGTCGTCGTGGTGTAAAAGACTATGTTGTCAGACTTTGAATGTAGTTGTCCGAGACACGCAATGAGCCTAAAAAGATTGTAGTCTGGTGTGTTAAAGCGAGAGAAAATGGTGAGAGTGAACATTGCAAACTACTCTTCATGATATATGTGAAAGTATGGTCATCACTTACTGCTTTAATGATCAAAAGTGTTCATCAAGAGATCATCGTGATATCCTTGTGTGCACTACAGGGTGCTCAGGCATGGCTGCATGATATGGGTCAAGGACATCATGGTGTCAGTCACCACATTGGCTTGTGCTTCAGGCACAATTGCATCGGGATTTTCCCCTCTCATGGTCCTTGTTCCTGAAACTTGACCAGGAGGCCTAGGAAACGGGGTTGGCTGGCTGGGGGAATGTGTTCGAGTGTCTCAAGTTTGGCTTTGAAGCTGCGGTATGGGTTTCAATGCATTGATGTATGCTTGGTATGACTTGGGTGTCGGTATGAACGGCTAGGGTGTGGGCATGTGTGTAGCAAGTGAGTGTATCTATGCCTCGTTTTTTCCTTGTCATCCAAAAATGTAACTCGGTCCCACGTAGTTTTTTTGTTGTTGTAAATACTAGGTTTTAACTTGTGCAAATTGGTGCTAGTAGAGGGCAATGAGAGCCATTTTGAGAGGGTATTCTACACTCTCTTGACATGCAACGACGGCTTCAAGTACAAGCAAATGATCCTGAACCTCGGAAAAAAATTATTAAATGGTGCTTTCTTGCAGAACCTCCTTATTGTATAAACCTTTGATAGGAACGATAATGTATTAGATTGGATGGAATCCTTGGCTGACTAGGCCAAAACCACGGTGCTTGAGGGTCTCGGACCCTCAAGCCATCCCGTCTCACCGCCAACAGTCCCAGGTGATCCCACTCGAGCCACGTGGCTCCTTCGACCGGTCGGCGTGGCACTGCCACGCTACACTCCCCCCACTAGGAGTGAGAGCTACCTCGGCATGTCCGGTAATCGCATTGTGGGATTCAAGCCCGGGAGCTCTGATACGAATGTAACGGATTGGACAAAGTCCTTGCCTGACTAGGCCAAAACCGTGGTGCTTGAGGGTCTCCAACTTTGAAGCCACCCCGTCCCACCGCCCGTTGTCCTAGGTGGTTAAAACTCCATGTGAAAAACAAGTAGACGTTCACTGCGAAAGTAATGAAGATGCGCCCTAGGGTCGCAACCGCATTCCCTTGGAACATGCGGACGAGGAATGAGCGTAATCTTCTACTCCTTACTCACATCGCATAATGAATTGTCTGAATTGTAAATTTAAAATCGTAAAGTGTCGTGAAACCGATTGCCATTGCGCCGTAGTCAACCCTCGTTGGGTTTCAAGAGTTTCTAGCCAAGTTGTTAAAGTTGCGTGGAAACCACCATAGGCCTTGACAGCGACAGCCGGAAAAGGGGGCATTCTGTAAGTTCTTTTCCACATGTGAACTTTGCTGTCAAACTGCCAGCAGCAAGCTGGCATTTGTCTGTTCCTCCTTACGGACTTGTCTTTCGGAGCACGATCCTTCACGTTCGTGAATGTCCATATAATTGGTATGTGACGTCACCGAGCCGCACATAGTCTTTCTTCTCGGTAGGCAAAATAGAACGAAACAAAACTCCACCGCGTTGTAGTTGGACCGAGCTCAATGACTAGACGATGAAACTCAAACATGGCGGGAAGGTGAGTGACAATTGTGTCATCAACGGTTAGTGTTTCGTTCCGTCGTTTGACGACACAGTGCAACGATTCCCATCCTTTTCCTTCGTCGGCTGAACTGTTAGGCCGTGCCGTCCGGCTTTCAGCTGTTTTGCCCCCTGACAGTCCCTCGTGCTGCGCTAAAGCGCTGTATAAGGGAAAGTGATGTACGGATGTGCCGGGGTGAGATTATTGCACGGTTCGCTCTTTCCTGCCGCTCAACCCTGCGTACATTTCTGCGAATGAGGTCGGATTTGACGGTAGAACGCTACGAGACAGATGCTTGGCTCATCGCAACTTAGGGACCACAACTATCCGCATTTTGCGCGCCGCCCATCGCTGTTCCAAAACGCCGTTTCTACAGTACGTGAATACCGTCACTCCAAGAGGGATGCCGCTCAGTCTCGGACATTCAACGATCGACATCCAACAAATTCTGATAGACTGGGGGGGTGGTTGAACCGATGCCGAACGGCCATTGGTGCGCTGTGTGGACCCGCTGTGGTCGTTGAGGCAGAGAAAAAATCCCATCCGGACGGATCGATGGCGAAGGTCGAGCCACTCTACAGTGATGACTATCGGCAAGAAAACCCAGCGGACAGCGAGAGCGACAACATCTGTTAAGCTCGGCCGACCTTCGAATGCGGTCCCATCCGGCCGCGGAAGTGCGCCTTCTTCCACACTTAAGGTTGCATTTTCGGCCATTGACTTTTCCCCGAAGCGTCACTTGCGGCAAGATCGCTGCAAACAGTGATAGAGGCGGGTCTCTCAGTCAGCGCTTGGTAAAATAATTTCCTCGTCGATGTCGCCGCCACAAGCGGGTGCACAAGCAGGCGACGACAGACGATGCCGCCGCGAGCCGAGACTGAAGAAGTCGTACTTTTTGAGGGATTTTCGCCTACGGACCGCAAATCGGAACTGGCTTACGCGCCGTGACCCTTGACCGTCAGCGCCGTGAATTCAAGATGCCGCACCTGCCACGACCTCAACGCGTCCATTCCAAACCGCGTCTTTTACAAGTCGTGGCCCATGGGCGTCCCTGATTATCATTTCCGGTCGAAAGCGAAGGTGGGCCCAGGTGGGGCCAAGGCAAAGTGAACACCTGGACTTAGACCTGCGCAGCTTGGGTATCGACAATGGAAACCCCACCATATTTTTGCCACGCAAAGTTCAATAGGATGAACGAGAAAACTAAAGACGGCCATGGACCATTCCTGGTCCTTGTGAAGGAAAACTACATGTCCTGAAATGTGTGTGTAGATTACTTGCGTTAATTATTTCATACAACTTGGAACTATTAAGTAATATTCGTAGGAAGAATAGATTCTAATGGGACTTGATACATTGTACAAAATATGCTCCATGCACAAGGTAACACAAAAAATTTCAATGGTTTTATATTATAAAACAGGGTTGTTCGAGACGTTTCCAGGATATTTGAGAACGGAATTTTCATTATTCAAAGGCTTTTAAGTTTTTATCACATTTTTTAGGCTTTTTGGTACTATTTTAAGTAAAAATATCATCCATGATGGACCATTCTGCAATTCAATCACCACCAACACATTTTGTAGAGTATATGAATATATGTTAACTTACTTATGTATTCAATTTGTTTCATAGAGTGTAATGAACTATGAGCCTTTTTGACATAGGCATTTTGGAGCATTGTGCGTGGGTATCATTTGTAATATGTGGTTTACCAAGAGTACTTTTGGAGCAATACTTCTAAACTATGAACTTTAATTGTGCACATGTATGAACCAATGACACCTAATGAAACCAAATGAAGTCAATGGAAAATTTCATACACCATCATCAGCATCTTCTTCTTTGTGGAGATACCGCCGACATCATGACACGCCTCCACAACAAGATTGTAAGTTTTTTTAACATTATAGACAAGAAGAGTTGGGAGTGAAGTGTGGGAAGCGCAGAAGACAACATACATTGTGAGGGGCACAAGAGAATTTTGTGGCCAACAATGAGGAGGGAGGTAGGTACGGAGGGACAGCGGGAGTGACAGAGAGATAGTGAAAGAGATAGTGGGGGAGTGGAGGGAGGAGGGGTGGTCAGCACGAAAAAGGAGAAATGCTTGCATACAGAGGGGTGTGAGAAAGAGAGAGAGAGAGAGACAGGGGGGGAGGAGACGGAGAGAGAGAGAAAGAGAGAGAGAGAGAGAGAGAGAGAGAGATAGAGAGAGAGAGAGACAAAGCGATGAAGTAAAGGTGAGAGAGAGGGGAATATGGAGAGGGAGGGAGGGGGTCAGCGCCAAAGAGGAGTAAAGGTTGACTCGTACTGGGGGGGTTCCTCGGTAGAGAGACTGATTGGAAGGGAGCAAGAGAGGGGGAGAGAGAGATAGAGCGAGTGTGCAAGAGAGAGAGAGAGAGAGAGAGAGAGAAAGAAAGAGAGAGAGAGAGAGAGGAGGGGGGGTATGTGCTAAGGAGGATGATTAAGGTTTGCATACCAAGGGAGGGAGGGGGGAAGGTAGTTCCAAAGAGAAGGATGGAGGGGGTGAGACAAAGGGGGATAGGAGGGGCGGCAATCGTTTAGGGGCATACATCAAATGGGATGGTGGTGCTGTGCAGCAATGTCCTCCGGTTCCAAGTCACATTCACGACTGTGGTGCCCTCGCCGTCCGCAATTGTGACACATTCGTGTACAAGCAGCCCTCTTGTTGCGTTCCATCTGCGCCATCCTCGGTCTTCCACGTCGAGGGGTTTTGGGAGGTGGTAGGAGGCCATGCGATGGAACAAGGTATTCCGCAACAAAAACGGGTAGTTCAGTCGCATACGTCTGCCTCCACGCATCCATAGTGTGGATTGCGTGCGCATACATGTGTGCGTTGAGCCCTCTCCGGGTCAAGATTGCACAAGAATGATTGCATGGCATGCGCATTTCTTGATAGAGCCCACATGAACACGTATGTGCTCCAATATCGACATCCCTTATGTCTATGGAGTGGCGCCCCTTCATCGCTCTTGTGAGGTCACCTGCAAATTGAACGTTGTTCAATCGTTGATCCCGCTTTCATACATTGACGATTGAGTGTGGCACCGAGGCAAGGTGTAGTGTGTGTGCGGGGGCAGCCATTGACCGCTCCACAAAAGTGGCTTGAACATAGTCGTAGTTAATAATGAAGCATTGGAAGGGGGGCTGCACTCGCACCTAAAGCAATCTTGAGTTGAGGGATTCAGCAATTTTTGGAGTAAGGTGCCCATACCACTCTAGAGGAAAGTGGAAGGTGCTCCAACTTTTGGGTGGTATGCCACAAGGTCCATTCTCTTCACCAAATAGATAACAAGTTGCACTCAAATCTGTCGCATACATCCCTCCCTTAGCATAATTCTGTGCAACTTCCGTGCGTGCGTGTGCAAGCTTCCAAAAGAGCTTGTGTGCAACATCACCGAAGGTCTTTTGCACATTCATAGAGATATGCCACCAACAAAGTGCATGCTTCACAGCCGGGAACTCTTCTTCCATTGCTGGTAACAATCCATTGTCGTGATTTGAAACAAAGACCATGGGCTGTTGAGCCATAGACCGGAACACTTGTTTTAGCAAAGAAAAAAAACCACCCGTAGTTTTTAACGATCTCACATGGGTCAAGGGCCCATGCTAGGAGAAGAATGTGTCCATTAGCATCTATTGTGTTGGCTAGAAGCAACACCTATAGCCAGGTGTTCTTCATTAAGGTCTCGTCCAACGCAACAAAGGAACGAGTGAGCATGTAGGCAGCCTTGCATTCCCTTTTAGTGCAAAAAACATGCTTGAATTTCATCTCCATGTCTCTCTCCATAGCAACGACGGCCTCCGGATCTTTTTGTTTCAACTGCATGAAGCCAACATTAAAATCAGTGAGCATACACACTACGAGGTATCTGTTACAAAACAAGGGGCATGCATGAAAGCAGAAAAGCAATGATAAAGTAGAAGAAACACTTACCCGATCGCACCAAGGTTTGAAGTAGCGCCAGCTATTTTTCTCGTCGCCTACAATGATGTTCTTCTACTATAGATGAGCACGCCATAGATTCATGTATGGGATGTCCATCCCCACAGACTCACGTGGTACTGCCAGTAGTGTCTTCATAATGGCCCCTGGTTCCCTCTTCATGGTTTCCTCAATTATGGACATTATACATTTGATCTTTCAAATTGGGTGTTCGCGATCCAGATTCCTTGCGCAATCCCCTTGCTTTCCCTCAATTGCGGTTACCCATATTACTCCTTTCTTTGGGTTATATCATGCACGCAAGACAAAGGAGCATCCTTTCACAGTCGCATCCTTACACTTAGATTCAAATCTGAGCGAAGATGGGTGTAGCCAGCGACAAGTGTGCATCCTATGCATACCGCCACATTGCTAGCTGGAGAAAATCCATGTGCTTGTATTCGGATCTTAGCGAAGGTGGTTGCACACTGTTCAAGTCAGGCGGTGGAGAGTCTACTCTACCTGCTCATGCGTAAGGATGCACATAAGCACGCTTGCGTGAGCTCGTCACAACTTGATCTTCCACACGTTCACAAACGTTGGTATGGACTGAAGGTGCAGGGCGTGGTGCAATTATGGGCACAGCTGAAGGTGAAGGGCGTGGTGTAACTATGGGCACGGCTGAAGGTGCAGGGCGTGGTGCAACTATGGGCACGGGTGACGGTGCAGGGCGTAATGCAAGTATGGGCACGGCTGAAGGTGTAAGGCGTGGTGCAACTATGGGCACGGCTAAAGGTGTAGGGTGTGGTGCAACTGTGGGCATAGCTAAAGGTGCAGGGTGTGGTGCAACTGTTGGTACGGTTGAAGGTGCAGGGTGTGGTGCAACTATGGGCATGACTAAGAGGGGAGTCCTGCACGAACAGTTGGCGGTGCTCACAGCGGAGTGCATGCTGCAATAGTGGGTGGCAAGTGAAGTAGAGGACGAGGTACAACACTAGGCGACTTTGACAGTGGAGCACGAGGTGCAACACTAGGCGGCACCGACAGTGGAGCACGAGGTACAACACTAGGTGGCATTGACAGTGGGGCACGAGGTGCAATACTAGGCGGCACAGACATAGGGGAAAGAGGTGCAACACTAGGCGGTACCGATTGTGAGGCACGAGGTGCAACACTAGGCAGCACCAAAAGTGGGGCATGAGGTGCAACAGTAGGTGGCACCAACAGTTGAGCATGAGATACAACACTAGGCAGCACTGATAGTGGGGTACGAGGTGCAACACTAGGTGGCACCGACCGTGGAGCACGAGGTGCAACACTAGGCGACACCGACAGTGGAGCACAAGGTGTAACACTAGGCAGCACCGAAAGTGGGGCACGAGGTGTAATGGTACACAAAACAAAAAGCAGAGGGCGTTATGCAATAGTGGGTGGCAAGCAGAGTGGAGGAAGAGCAACACCGACAATGGGCACACAGGGTATTGCAAGTGGAGAGCGAGGTGATGGAACAGAGGTGGGCTGCCGATGAGTGACAATGGATGGCACAAACAACAACAAACTTGGGTTTCGAGTCAACAAACCTTGGAGCGACGGATGTGGTGCACCATGTGCATGAAAAGAAGTTTGAGGTTGTCACTTGTGACTTTCTCCATTCCGCCCCCCTCTCTCGTCTACACTAACACTATCCATCTCTATGTCCTCGTTTATGTCAGTATCCTACTCATCATTGGAGGTATGTTACTATACCGGTGCATGATGACGTGGTCTCGACATACGATTAGCATTGTCTTCGTTTTCTCGTGTCAAGCATCCATCCCCATCCCCCCTTGCAACCCTTCATCTCCTTCATTGTCGAGTGCTGGTCGTGCAACTAAGACAAGTCCGCTATCTTTTGGTACATCCCATGGCGACTCGTCATACTCATCCTCATCATATTCGTCATCCTTCTCCTCAACCCAATCCTCCTTGCACAAATCCTCTTGTGGTGTGTCATAGGCTTCATCGGCCACAACCTCTCTGCCGTCCATTCCTAGCCACACATAAACAGGACAAGTAGGGAGTCCAAGGGGTAACTCAATGGGAATGGAGAACTGGATATGTCGTAAGTGAAAATGTAGCTTGGAGCGCACCTGTTATAGATAAAGGATGACCACGTTCGCTGTGTTGCACAAGCAACATCCTCCTTACCCAACGCCAAATCTGTAGCTGCTGGTGTTGGCCATTGTAACTGTTGCTATTGCTGCTGGCCGCCCTTGCTAGCCGCTGTTACTGCTACAACCACTGTTGGCTGCCAGTATTGGCCGCTATTACTATTGCAACTACTGTTGGCCACCCCTGCTGGCCGCTTTTACCGCGACAACTATTGCTAGGCGCTCTCACCAGCAGCAATTGCTGCTTCAACTTATACCGGCCGCTCCAACTAGCCTGTACCGCTGTTGCAACTACTACTGACCGCTCTTGCTGCTCCAAATGAACCCCATAGTTACTTCTGCTACTACTGCTACTACTGTTGCTGCTTGCTATTACTGATGCTACTCTTGCTTAATGATGCTCATCGTTGTTACCTCAGCTCGTCATTGCTCGGCGTTGCTCGCCGCTGGTGCTGCTGCTCACCGACGGCGCTGTTGCTCCCGCTAGACGCGATTGCTCCCCGTTGCTCGCCGCTACAACTGCTTCCCGCCGCCGCCGTTGTTGCTGCTATGCGCTGCTTTTGTAGCACACCGCTGCTTACTACTGCTTTTGTTGGATGCCGCTACTTGCCGTTGTTCGGCTGTGCTCGCCGCTCCTCGCTGTGCTCGTCGCTGCTCGTTGGTGCTCGGTTCTGCTTGCCGCAGCTCACCACTCCTCACTAGTACTTCTATTGTTCGCTCGTGCTGCCTCTGTTACTGCTGCCTATTGTCCCCGCTGCTCCTCCTCCTACACGTTACTACTCCGCGCGCCTGCCCCTCAATGCTGCTATCAATGCTGGTGTTGCTTGCCCCTATTACTCAAGCAATTCGTTGGCAACATGGTGTATTGCGCTCGTCTTTGGGAACAAATTTGTCTGGATCTGCCTTAGTCAAAATCGTGATGATGGCAGTGTGCCCCACTGTACGATGCAATGATGCGCCGTCAGTGCAACCTGGGAAGCACTTCTGACCTGCCTCACCCATCCAAAGTTTCCTCGCAAAATTTGGCGATAAGTACAAGGGCCAGGACACGGAAAAGACGCGGTTTGGAATGGACACGTTGAAGTCGTGGCAGGTGCGACGTCGCAAATTTGCGACGTTGAGGGTCAAGGGCCACGGCATGTGAAACAGCTCCAAATTGCAGGTCGTAGACAAAAAGCCCTGTGTACTTTTTCCTTTGGGTAGATAGCTTCGTTTATGAGGTTTGGATTTTATGTTTTATTGTTATTGGTACTTTCATGTGCAAATTATTCACACCACTTTTCTAGTTACCAGACATAGTTACAAGATTAAGCCCCAATCTCTACACAATCTTTCTTTACAAGTTGCTGATGGCTTACAAATCTTCATTGTGACCTCAAACCAGTACATTAGTTCTTTCCAAAACAGAGGAAGTTTGAATGAACTAATGTATCTAGCATATGCTACTGACACAATTCAGAATAGAAACTAGGCCTTATCTAGATAAAGTTAAAATAAATACATGCTTATCTTGAAGAAAATCTTTTAAAAATTCCTAAATTTTTTTTATAATGTCGTTTCAATTTTCGAAGCAAATATTTGGATAATAAAATTTTGAAAAAAATACGTTTTCTCATCTCAATAACATTTTGAAGCCTTTCTTCATGTTGATGTAATTGTTTTTCAAAATTTAGTTATAAAATATTTATACATGTTAGAATTAATAAATGAAACAATATTCGACTTCTTAATCGTTGTTTATTTAAAAATAGAATGGATGCATTACTTTATGTTTTTCAACCATTTGGAATCAGTGGAATTGAATATTTAATTTCTTCAACCATCCACATGAAAGAATTTTGTGTGTACAATAACGCATGTAAGAGTCAATTGTCTGTATGAATGGTTAAATGAATGTGATGAAATGATTCATCCAAACATTTTAAGGAAAAATTTCCGGCATATCCGCATTCTCGCGGGGCGGACCCTCCCATATCCAAGTGCAAAATTTTACTTCCCCCATATCCAACTAGTTAAAAATAAGAACCCCATATCCAGTGTCTTCGTTAAGAACATTATGTCCTGATACCATTTCTATAAAGGAAACTCGTCGGACTTCCTTTATGTGTAACCGGTATTAAGTAAGGTTCGATCCTCCTTTGACGAAACTCATCCTACACATCGGCACTTCCATCGGTAAACCACAACACGCATTGTTTGCCCACTGGTCGTCACAGTTAGCAACCGCCATGATGACCACCATTCACAATGCATCGTTTTCGCGACGTTCTATGCACCGACTCAAGGCCCGGCATAAGGACACATAAAGTCAGATATCGTGCATGTACGATGCCGATCAATACCCACAAACCAATGGCACTACGTCTATTTTATGTATCATGCAAATGGCTCGTGAACAATTTGCGGGGAAACCATCGCCTTCTAGCGTCCTGTTCAGGGTGTCTCGTGGTCTCGCATCAGACCTTAATCTCAACTGTTGTGGATAGTTGGTCATGAGGCCGTGTCATGCTTTTCAGACACCCACCACTCATGGTTTTTGCGCGCCATGTACATGCTTGTTTACGCATTTGTGCTTGATAAGGCAAGGTATGTAGTGTACTTACTTTCAATTTTACATGTATTATACCCACATCGGTGAAAATGGATGCCCTGTTAATGTGGGCTATGTCGCGTAGACTTAGGACAGGCGACGCTCGTATGGTTTTTGAACCTCGTAGTCTCTCATGCCCACAACTGAAAGGGCGAAGTCTAGTGCCCCAAACCCCATCCAACCCAAACTTAGTTTATGATGAGTACTTTGTGCATGAGCAACGGTCTGAGGTGCTCCTTGTTTCACCCGAAGAAGCAAGGGACATATTCGGTCGTCTCTCTCGAATCATGCTTCTATTAAAACATTTGTTTCGTGTTCCCCTTTTGTGTAGAAGTTTGGGCTAGCGATGTGTCCCTTGAATCATGCCAAGCCAATGTTTTTGGTGTAGTGTCTTTGGACCATGAGGCTTGAGGTGAGGCCTAAAAGCGCAGAAAGGCAAAGTCGTCTTTTCAGGTAGGGATGTCGTTCTAGGACATGGCTGAGTCGCACGCAATAGTCAATGATTACACCATCACAAACCGAATGACTATTCGGTGGATACGTAGTGAGAAGACATGGTTAACTGCACGATGTGGGAAGTTCAAGGGGAAAGATTTCTCTTGGCTTCTCTATGCCCATATGGCCCCAAATGGCGCTGGTGTCGTGATGAATGAGTTTGACGACGGACAAAAGTGTGTCCTCGGAGTTGGTTGCGACGACCTCGTGAAGAATGTGAAGTGCGTGGCGCGACAAATTGAAGGAGGAGGAGCATGAGGAAAATGCTCAAGAAGAGATCTACAACCCTAAACATCATGTTCTTAGTGACTCGGAGGAGGAGGAGCACAAGGACAGAGACCAACCCGTAGTAGAAGAGGGAATGGGAGGTACAAAGTGTCTGTGAAGAGTAGGAGGTTTGCGTTATGGATGGGTGGCAGGAGTGCGTAGAAGAGTGGGATGACGACCTCGATGTTTTTTAAAAGGTAAGTATGACATGTTGCTTCAATAGATCCTCATTCCACTTTTCGCTCCTTCATATGTTGTGAATTTCTCATTCATGTTCTAATGTCGCTATGTTTGTCTTGCAGGTCAAGTCAAAGACGGTGCAGGTGTGAGCACACTTGGTGACAATAGGAATGACCAAGTGGGAAGGTGCCGTCTCTCCTCTATTGGGTGTACAAGGGATGTCATAGAACCAAGCTTGAGTCTAGGAGGACAATTGAAGGGATAGAACAACTGTTGGGTTTAGTGCATGTGGGTTAGAGTGGGTCTAATGGGGACTAGAACACCATAGTGTTTTACCAAGTTTTCAAATGTTTTCCTCATAAATTAGGTTCGTATGTGAAGAAAAGGTAAACGTTCGGTTGTGTGAATGAAAGGAAGACACTGAAGGTCATAAGTGAAATATGGATTTCTAAAATAGAAATTCATCTGTTGCATCTTGACAAAATGTGCTATAAAGGGCTGATAATATCCTGTGGTTGATTCTATTCATTAGAACTTTTCTTTAGTGGTATCAATTTCAGAACGATGCAGAGTGCTATGGATTTTGTGACATCATAAATTGCTAAAGCCGATGCCAAATACATCCTCATAAGGTGGAAGGATTGGACACCAAGTCTAGTTCACATTTTGAAGAGGTACATGTGTCCTTGTCAACATGGAGCATGTCACAATGCTAACTGTGCATGTGACAAAAATGAGGAAGAAGTCTTCTAGGACATGGATGACCGTGCATTAGAAAGCGATGAATCTACAACATTTGACACAAAAGATGATGTGGAGTTTGTTGACTACATCATTGATGGATGGTGTCTCATGGGCAACTTGTGTCCTACGTGTGAGATTCTGGCTTAGATCCATTCTTTTCCACCTACGGTCGAGCGATGGTGGGTGAGTGGACGACTCGCACCTTTCATGGTTGGCTTTGCACACTAATTGCGCTAGACCTTGGCAATGGAAGGACATTATCAATGCCATTTGTGCAAGAAATGGACACAATCATGTATTTTAATAGGTTTAGATGTGCTACTAATTGGTAGTGTGTGTGATAGGTGTATTGAGGATGTTGACATTAATCTAGTTAAACATTCATCATGTAGCCAATCCTACACATGAAAGTACATAATGCATGACAAAAAGACATAAACATAGGTATACTCAATAGCCATGTCAATGACTATATGTTGCTAATGACCAATGTGCAGGCGTTAAGAAAGTGAACGTATATGGGCATCCCATGATTGAAAGGAAATTCATGAAAAAAGAACCATGGGGTCACATGCTCGATATTGTCATTAGATGCATCTGCAACCATGGCTACCAACACTCTTGGCGTACATTGGGCGGTATATATGAGCCGACATACCCATAGTCCAAGTTATGGCATGAGGACTCAGTGGCTCATAGCCATACATGGCGTCATATTGAACCTTCACGTTACGCCATGCAACCCCGTCCTCGTCACATTTTGGTTTTGGTGGAATGGTAATTTCCAAACCCCATAGACTACGTTGATTATGTTTGATGTTACTCCAAGCAAGCATTGGAGGTAGTGGTTGATAAACGGACATTCGGTCCATGTCCATCGTCGCAAATTTCACTCGAGCAACCACAAATTCATTGGTGAAAAGGGTGGCTTTATACATTCAACTGGGGTCGTTTGACAAATTCAGCAAGGGTACATAACAATACATCATGTGTGTGCTGGTGGACGATGAACCACGCGTTCATGCCCAAGGTAGTTGTTGATGGTCGGCGAATCGCGATGGTCAACGGTGTTTGAGAATAGTTTCTTATGCGAGCGTATTCGGCATTGATGTCACTCTCATCATGGTATTTTGTGGCATAGACAAGCGTGTTCCATTTGAAACTCGCCAAACTATACTTCCATACGTAATACAAAACCCCCCCACCTCACCCCCTAAAAAGGACGTTGTTAGTATGCCTTGCTAGTATAGTGGACAACATCCAACATGTCGTTGCAAAGGACTTTGTCTGTTTATGGAGGTACCCGCATGTACCATTGTCATTTAATTCTCAGGTGAAATTGCAATCTGTGGTGGGCTCACCAGAAAGCCAAAAATAATTGCTTGGTTTTTGTTCAAAATAAGTGCAGGGAAAATGACCTATTATGTTTGAAAAAATGGTCTTTTCAATAAAATGTAGTGGACATGGCCTTCTTTTCATGCGGCCCTTTGAAATGGCGTTTAAAAGAGCAAGCACGTGGTACAGGAGACAAAAAGTCTACGCCGATGGGTATGGGGTTGTTAAAGGGCGATACGTGGATATGGGGGATCTGTCAAGAAATCAATGGGTATTTGGTCACCCCCACAAAAATTTTAACTATTATTTTTACATTTATAACTGTAGCCAAAAACGGTTTCATTGAGAAATATTTGTAGATCTATCTTCCCCTTATGTTTCAGGGTGCATGAACATGAAAAACATGGAAAAAATAGATCTTATATTAAAATAAAAATCATGACATTATAATGTATCATTATGTTATGTTAAAGTTTCAATTCCTTCTTAAATTATTCGTATTATAAGTTGTCTTTATCTTTTGACGTACTACTTTAGTACGTGTGAGATCTTGATTTTTTGATAAACTAACAATAATTGGAAATTCACAATTTTGAAACTTTATATGTTTATGCTTTTTCATTTTTTACATTATGAATTAAAATCAGTTATAAATTTGTAAATGAATTGATATTTAAATTAAAAAATGAGGATGAAATACATTTTTTCTATATTCATTGCCTTTTTGAGGAAAGAAATTAACCTCTTTTTCGGTTTTTAGTTTTTTTGGTCTCATAAAGGAAATGAAAACAAAAAAAAATATATTTTCTTTATTGTTTCAATTAAAGTATTGTTTCATCAAAATGTTTTTAACTGATATTAATTTCTAACATAAAGAAGAAATAATGTTAACATGTAACATTACAAAATCATACATTCTCAAAAATTGTACATGCACCAAAAAATGAAGATGCCATAATGAAAAACTAGTATGTATTCAAGAAAAATGAAATTTACAAGAGGAATAATGTAAGAAGAAATTGAAAACTTAAAAAAAATAAGATGACGATTTCTTGTTTTATTCTTTTCATCTTGATTGAAGATGTTTTTTTCCCATGTTTTCATGTTCATGCGCCCTAAAAAAGAAGAAAAATGTATCAAAAAGCATTTATTATTGATTACATGTTTGTGTTTCCTGCTGTTAAGACGAAAATTATGGGTAGAAACTTTGGATGAATCATTTAATTGCATTCATTCTACAATACATGCAAATAAATCACTCTTAGAGGCAACATCTTACAAATAAAAACATTTTATGTGGATGGTCAAAGAAATTAAAAATTGAATGCTTATGATTCAAAATGTTTAAATAGCACAAAAATATCCAGTAAATATACTATTTAATTAATAATTGATCATCAATGAGAGTATCGTACTATTTTTTTACTTCTATTTTGCATAATTATTTCATAGTAAAAACATAAAGTAATTGTTTTAAATGAAAAATGGATTGAAAACATTATTTATGTGAAATCATTCAAAATGAATATTTAATTTGTTATTTTATTTTTTTCCAATTGTTTTATTATAGTGGAAAACTCTATTAATTACCATTAACATTACAATTAATATTTTTATCCATGTTATCCTTGGAATCAAACGATTGATTTTGAAAGAAGAAAATATTGATTTAAATTGTGCCTAGATTTGGGTTTTTTCCCGTCTAGATTGTATCTGTATGATGTTCTAGAGACATTAGTTCATTCGAATGTCTTTTGTCTGGGAAAAATTAACCTACTGGTTCGATATCACAATGTAGATTGGTAAGCCGTCTGCGAATGAGTGAGTGGAATGCGCGCGAAGATCGGGGCTACGTAATGTAAATACGTTGGTCACTTGACAGTTGACGTGAAGAATTTGCGAGTTGAACCACACTAAGCAAGAAAATTTTCATCTCAGGCTAAGTTGGCAATTGACCCTTTTCTTTTTGTGTGTATTCGTTGTCCTGTCCTTGCCAGCGGTTTCCTCCCACCCGCGAGCTGCCTCGTGCACATCAGACTGGCGAATCGCCAGTCCTGCGATGAGCCTGCGTGCGGAAGGGTCATTTCTATAGTTTGGCCATGTTTTTAGGATCCTTCGAAAACTGGCCGCGGCTCGGAGTCGTTATATATATTGTTCATAAAGTGTCGCTTGCTATCAGATTTGGCCATAATCGACCGCGCTCTGCAGCCTCCTTTACTGTTTTAGCCATATTCAAGCGCGCGCCGGCTCCTCCTTTCAAAATTGGCCATGAAGACGGCCGACGGAAAAAGGATCTCGCGAGAGAGCGATATTGAGAAAAGAAGCCCCGTAACCACTCGGTGAACTCCTAAAGCCTCTCCTAATATTGATAGTTCCAAATATGGACATGAAGGGCGAAATATTAACCTTGTAGCACACTCCAAGAAATGAAGTACAAGCACAATGATAAGGAAAATTAAACTATACTAATAATTTTAATGGAATGAAAAGCATGTCAATTACTATGATACGTAATTGAAATCTAAATATAATTACTCGCCCTCAAATGAAGAAAGATAATTCCCAAAACAAACAAAATAATAAAAATTCATATTTAAGCTATGATTCAATTTTTGAAATACATTTCCATGAAAATTCGGATTCTGAATACGTACGTATCACATCAAAATAGGATTCACCACAAAAATTCACCAATATAATCCAACTAAGATTTAGAGAACGACAAAGATATATTAATATATATTAAAAATAAAATTATTTCAATTTATGGAAAACATGAAATGATAAATTCATGAAATCATTCATTTAATTTTTATTCAAAGCTCCAAATATGATTTGACGTTTCACACAAGAAATTATTCCATGATTTAATATGTATGGCTAATCAAGGTCTTAAAATTTTAGAGAATCAATGAAATGAAAAAATGTGTTGAAAGATTTTCTTAAAGAAATTTTTATTCTATTATTAAATTCAAATATAATTCAAGAATGTTTCTAGATTATCTCGATGTTTCCAACTTATGAACAAGTATTATTTTTTAAAGTAATATATTATTAAATAAAATTATATAATAACGTTTTTTAATGGTTGAATGAGATCATTGCGTTTAATTAATGATGATTGCAACATAATTTTTAAAGAAGAAATTAGAATTAAAATTCATTTATAATACAAGATAATGTGCTTTAATGGGTATTTATTATTATTTTCTAGATGAAAGCCAAAAATTCATGATAAAGACAAATAAAACTCAAAGAAATGTATGAAATGATACATAATCAAGGTTTAATTGTTTATTTTAAACATGTTTTAGTTTATTTACAAATAATATTAGTTCACCAATTTTTCTAAACCTCTCAGGGCGAGTAATTATGTTTCGATTTCAATCATTTATTATATTAATTAAGATTATTTTTATTCCCTTAAAATTATTACTATAGTTTAATTTCCCTTATCATTGTGGTTGTACTTCATTTCTTGGACCGTGCTACAAGGTTAATGTTTCGCCCTTCATGTCCATGTTCGGAACTATCAATGTTAGGAATGGCTTTAGGAGTTCACCGAGTGGTTACGGGGCTTCTTTTGTCAATATCGCTCTCTCGCGATATCCTTTTTCCGTCGGCCGTCTTCATGGCCAATTTTGAAAGGAGGAGCCGGCGCGCGCTTGAATATGGCTAAAACAGTAAGGGAGGCTGCAGAGCGCGGTTGATTATGGCCAAATCTGACAGCGAGCGACACTTTATGGCCAATATAGATGACGACTCCGAGCCGCGTCCAGTTTTTGAAGGAATCTCAAAAAGATGGCCAAACGAAAAAATGGACCGTGCGGAAGGGTCATACTCGTTTTGACCACGCGCTTTTCACAACCCCCGCCGGCGCACTCTCCACCCATCCTCGCGCTTTGCCGTCGAAGCTGTCCACACGAGAAAGTTGAGATTGACGGCTTCAACTGGATTCCGTGCCTCAGCCGGTGGTGCTTTGGCCGTCACTATCACGGCAGTGCACGTTCGTTGAGCCCCCGTCCACTTCTTCTCTCCTAAAGTCGCCGTGGTGCGTCTCGCGCTTCTCCCGATTCGCTGCTTGCCTAGGTTAATAATGCCTTGGAACCAGTGGCGGCCTGTGCGTCAGCTAACGCTGTGCTCCCGACCTTCTAACTACGTCAGCTCTCCTTGGCGTGCTCAAGGAGTTGAACGGTATTTCTGATTGATATCCTCATGCGCATGGCCCGCCCACGCGCTTGTCTTCAAAGTGAATGTTAGGTGCACTACAAACGTGTCATGCCGGAAATGACTCAGCAAGCGCGGCAATGGGAAGGAGTTTGTGTCAGCAGCAGCAGATGAAGCTTCTGGCTCAAGCGGCAGCCTTACCAACCACAGCAGAAGCAGCAGCAGCAGCAGCAGCAGCAGCCGCAGCGGCAGTATCAGCATCGTCAGCAGCAGCCGCGCTCTCCAGAACGGCGGTAGTGGTGCCAACCGCAACAGGGGCAGGAGCGCCACCAGCGGTGGCTCTTGCTGCTGCTTCTGCTGCGGCACTCGAAGCTGCAACGTCAAACGCTTTGGCAGAGGCGACGAGTAGCAGGAGCCGGGTCGGCGACAGTCGCACGTCCTTGGGCACACAGCGCTTCCATCGGCTGAGCAGACAAAGACCAACATTCGTCGACGTGTACCTCGTCTCGTGTCGTTCCTCCCAGAATGCAGATGTATTTTGTGGCATCGCTCCCAGACTTTTCACGGCCAATGTCTAGAACATCAATGGCGGTGCAGGCTTCAGAAGGAGAGGGTGCGTTGCCGCACGTTGCCACCGAGACCAGCCGACAAACAGCAGCGTGCACAGCAACAGAGACGGCAGCCACTGGCGACGAAGGAGGAGGGGAAGGGGGAGAGGGGGAGGGATGGGGAGGGCGCCGAGGAGGAGGTGATGGCGGAGAAAGGGCATCAGCGAGAGCCAGTTCAGCAGAGGGTTGCCGCAGATTTGGCAGCTGCAGAACGCACAGATCAAGACAAAAACAGAGACTGCGACCGCCGCTGTTTCTGTTGCTGGCGGCAGCCGCCGCTTTGCTTCAACTGTGTCTGCCCACCGCTTGGGCTCTCGTGACCGACGAGCGTCAGAGTGAGCCCCCTTCTTGCTTGCGTTGCGTGTCAACGGCTGGCTCTGGTTTGTCATCCTGCTCCTTCCTCATTTTCTTCCGTGCAATGCGATAGAAGACAAGCCGGGACTCTGCCAGCCCACCACCAGGCTGCCCGTGCTGCAGGCTCAGCTCAAATGCCTCCGCGTCTCTCTCTCTCTCTCTCTCTCTCTCTCTCTCATGGTGTCCTTGTTCTTCATGCACCTGTCGTGTCGACAAATTTCTGTCAGCCTTGCAAACA